>JANPWX010000544.1:367008-407138 GCA_024734555.1 Trochalopteron elliotii
AGGGAAGGGAAGGGAAGGGAAGGGAAGGGGGGCATAGCTAAGGCGTGATAGCTCCCTTGCCTTGCCCTGCATATTCCTCCCCTGCTTTGTGTTTCCTTGCCTTGCCTGCCCCTCTTGCTTTTCTTTGCCAAGCCCTGCCTTGCCTTGCCCTCTCCCTTGCCTCTTCCAGCCCTTCATTGCCTTGCCCTGCCTTGCCTTGCCTGCCTCTCCCTTGTTCTGCCTGCATTGCCTGGCCCTCCCATGCCCTATTGTGTCAGTGGGAGCTCCTTGAGGGGTCTTGGAGCCCGGGAAGGGTCACTGGGGATTCCCAGGTGAGGGAAGGGGTGGGGAGGAGCGGGGGGGGGGAGGGGAGGGGGGGGAAGGTTGGGGGGGGGATGCAGCCCCGGGGGGATCTGGAGTTTGAAGCAATATTAAAAATACAGGCAATAAAGTTGTTTTATTTCATTATTACGTTGTTTTTATGTTCTATTTTGCATTAGAGTATTTTTATTTTTTAATTCTCTTATTAGATAAATAGTGTTTATTAAATAAAGGTTGTAGGACCACAGAGGCCATGGGGCTGGGGCTGGACCCAGACCCACGTGGAGCTGAAATAAATCCCACAGGGAAGGGGATGGAGCTGCAGGAACTCCCCAGGGGCTTCCAGCCCACCCAGGGGTGGAACCTCAAGAGGTTCCTGGGGCTCAGGACCACCCCAAGGGCACATTTTGGGATGGGAAACCCGAGGCTCAGTGGCTGTTCCTTGCCCCTACAGCTGGGCTGGGGTGGGATTGTGGAAAGGTGTGTGTTGGGGGTCAGGGCTCATTAGCCCCCGTTGGGATGGTTGTGACAGCTCATGGAGATACTGAACTGGTGGCAGTGACTGATTCCTGTCCTTGTCAACAGCCCCGGGCTGCAGTGAGAACCAGGAGCAGCTTTTAGCTGGAGGCAGAGGGAAGCTGAGGGGCTGGAGCTGAGGCAGCACAGCTGGCAGGACATAAACATGGTCGGGCTGGGGGTGAAACCCCTGTGGGGCAAGGACAGAGTAGGGGCTGGGGGGTTGGAGATAAAATTAAGAGACCCTGGAGCAATTTCACCTGTCAGCAGTAGGGGGATGTGGAGCTGGAGTGGAAACTGAGCTGGCAGTGAAATAAAGCTTGTGGGGCTGGAGCTGAAACCACTGTGGGGTTGGGATGGGAGAGCAGATGTAGTGGTGGAGCTCACTGTGGGGCTGGGCTGGAGCTACAGCAAAGATCCTGCTGTGACAACCAGGAGCAGCTTCACCTGATGGCAGTGGGAAGATGTGGAACGAGCTGAATCAGCAGAGCTGGCAGTGAAATAAAGCTTGTGGGGCTGGGATAGGGACTAAAGGAGGTGAACTCACTGGTTCTTTCCCACTTTTCTGGGTGTGAGGGCCCTGTGCAGTGCAGCAGGATGGGTGTTTTTGGGGCACACAGGACTCATCCCCTGCTGCCAGTCATCATCTCTGTGGGCAGGTGTCAATCAAGCTGAAAAACACACATGAAGAGAAAACTCCCTGAGGAACTCACAGAGACAGGAGTTCCCTTCTCTTTGAATTGCCATTTGTATTCCGAGTGTTGTGTAAACATTAAATATTTAAAACATTGCCTGCAGCACTCTTGTTCCTCGGTGGGATTTGGATAAAGCCATTCCTGTCTCAGGGTCATGAGAAATGTGCTCAGGCTTAGCACTTTCCCCTTCTCCATCAGAGATGCTGAGGCCTCCAGGAGTGCTGCCCCTCTCGCACAGCCTGAAATCAGAGCCTTGTTTAATGTTGGCAGGAGTTGGACAGGGTTTGGCTCAGTTTGCCCTGTAATCCTGGTCTGTGGGATTCTGCTGCCGCTGCAGGAAAACTGTCCAAGGCTCCCCCAGCATGGGAGCAGCTCTGCACTCCCAGACAGAACCCACTGCACCAAGCTTTAGGGTTTTTAGCAGTGCCCAGGCCATGCTCACTGCAGTCCACATCTGCTTTGGAACCTGGGACATTTCACTTTGGATACTTGATCATGCATTGACATTTTTTTATTTGGTGAAGATGTGTCTTGCAGTTTCAGATGCCAGCTCTGCTCTCACAGTGCTGGTGATTTCTTGTGCTGGCAGCTCTTAGCAGCTGTTCTAGTTTCCCAGGTGAAACTTTACATGGAGTGTGAAGTCATGATTATCCCCATCCTCTTGGACCTGGAGACCAAAGAAACTCTGAGCCCACTTTGGGCACTTGCTGTGTTTTGTCTGTGGTCCCAGGTGACTCCCCAGGTGACACAGGAACCTGTGGCCACATCAGGAGCTGAAAGTCTCCTGAGTTGTAGCCTACTGCTCTAAATATTTTCCTAGGGCTGGTGCCTGGCATTTAAAGTCACAGCTGATCCACTTTTCTGACCAGAAAAGCAGAGTATCGTGGGTCATTTAAAGATTTAAGGATATTAAGGGCAGGCTTGGTTTTATGTACCTAAATCCATGTCAAGGGGACAGAAGGGTGTTTTTTAGTTTCTATTTTAATGGGGTAAGCCATGAGGGGATGCTGCATGGCCCCTATGTGCCTGGAGCCTGTTCCAGGGTATTTTGTCATGAGACACAGGAATTAGGGAATTGTCCTTTAAGAGGAGAGCACGGGAGGACACATTTGCTCTTGTCCTCAAGTTCTCCAGCAAATAACTGCATTACCCCCCCTCGTGTCCCCTCCCCACCCATTCATTTGCAGGGCTACAAAAGCTTGGCCTCATCTCCCTGCACTTGGCTCCTGCTCCCACTGTGTGTGCACAAGCAGTGCATGGGTGGGCGACCTCATTTGGGAGCTGATTTCATTATAGATCAGCTGTGTTCCTCCCCTCATAGTTATCTTCCTCCCTGATGAGGACTTCTTAATTAAAGCATGGACAATTTGTGACAGAATGGCATTTCCCGAAGATTTTGCTCCCTGGTTGCACAAATGCTCTCCACAGGCCAGGCTGGTCATGTGTTAATTTAAAATGAAGGTTTTATTGCTTGCACCCTGCTTTAGGTGCTGCTCACTTTTCTAGGCAGCACTGGAAGAAACACCATTTACAGGCTGATGGCAGATTTGGCTGTGGGTTATTCCAGCCAGGCTTCTGTGCTGTGCTAATTCAAGTTTATGTGGGCATTGGTGCCTCATTTTTCAGCAAAACCGAGGCCATATCAGAGTGGCATCTTTGTCCCCCTCCTGTCCCCAAGAGGAGCAACTGAGTTCTCCTGTTCCACCAACCCTGAAGGCCTGAGCAGAGCCCAGTGATTCTGGAAGGTCTTGGTGTTCTCTTCCACGGGCTGTGGCACTCACAGGGACCCTGCCCTGTCTCCAAAGGCACCGAGGACACGTCAGGGAGCTGTGCTGCCTCCAGGACCCCACCAGTGCTGCCCAGCTCAGCCCCCTGTCACACTGGGGGATGATCTCAGGGGAGCTGCTTTAACCCCAACCCCACACAGCCTTCCCTCTCTGCCTTCCCAGGGGATGGGGAGAGAGTCAGAAGGGTGAAAGTGAGAGAACTGTAGGTTGAGATTAAGTCAGAAAGGAAGAAACTAATCGTGATGATGATAATAAAAGAGTATTACAACATACAAAGCAAGTGATGCACAGTGCAGTTGTCCAGCCCATGGATGGCTTTCCCCTCAGTTTGTTTGATGAGCATGACTCCAGATGGTCTGGAATATCCTTGGGTCAGTTGGGGTCAGCTGTCCTGACTGTGACCCCTCCCAGCTCCTTGTGCCCCCAAATCTCCTCACTGGCAGGGCATGAGAAGCTGTAAAATCTGAGCACAGACACTGCTTAGCCATGGCTGAAAACAGCAGTGTGTAATCAACATTATCCTCACACTGACTCCAAACCACAACACCTGGAGCTTGTGCTACTGGGAAGAAAATTAACTCTCTCCCAGCCAAAACCAGGCCAGGGAACTTTTAGTCAGGTCTCTTATATTCAGAATATATGAATATTAAAAGGTTATAAATAAGCTTTTAAGGCAGCTGAAGGTCAGCCTGATGAGGCTGACAAAGCACTGATACAATTAAAGCAGTGCCACTGGGGTGTTTGTCCCACTCAGGGGTTTTCACAGCTCCCTGGACAATCTCCCTGTGGTTATGGTCACTCCCATCCTTTGGGACACCTCTGCTTTAGAAGTTGGACCAGCACTGCCTGGTGTGTTTTCTGGAGCACAGGACAGAGCCAGCCTGGGGTGACAACCTGAAAAAAGCTTTTTAAATCACAAGGTTTGATGGCAGATGGTGAAAGGGAGCAGCAGAAAGCAAAGTCAGACTCTGGATTTGATACCCCAGGCTCAAGATGCCCGAAGTCTGAACACAGATGCTGAGCATCATTTCCAGTGATCTAAAATCCTCCTCTGTGCTGTCTTCACAAACCAGGACAAGCAGAAGACAGCAGCCAAGGGCTTTTGAACCAGGCCAGAAGTCACTTCAGTACAAGTAACTGATACCACACAAGGCTGACACACTCGGACTGAGACTTCTCAGGAACAATAACTTTTACTGCTCTGATGTACCAACACATTCCAGGATCCCTGATGTCCATTTCTGTCTGAATCCAGGCTGATGCAGCAGGAAGGCTGGGCTGTGGAAGCTCAATTTTACTCTCACTGATATGACAGTAAATCTGGAGTGATTCCTGCTAAGACAGCAGCATCATTTCCAAAGGCTTGCAGTGCTGGCTGGGGGTGCCACACTACCAGCATTTAGATTTCCTTTTACCTCTCTCTGGAGTCCCTGGAATAGCTGTGATATATTCACACAGCAGGTTTTAAATCTGCCATTTTCAGAACATTTTGCATGGGCAGGAGCATTTCCTCCAGGATTTTATCGACCTGATCCAGCACACAGCCCCTGGAAGAGACACCAGGGTGCTTTGTTGGCTCCTTGAGTGCACAAGGACACAAGCAGAGAGTTTTCTAAAGCCCTCGTTCTGCTTTTCTGATAACATTTCCATCAGTTTCAGCCCATGCACATTCACATAAAGGCTGCCCTGAGAGTGGTTTTCTCTTGGTTTCATGATGGGAGCTGCATTTTTTTCCATGTGGCTTTTCCCTGCAAACAAAACTGCACTGTCTGTGCTGCTCTGGCCTGTCCAGGCACAAGTGGGTGCCAGCACTTAGGTTGGTAACCTCTATTGGCCTTTATTACCATTTCTCAGGGCTCACAGGGAAGAAAACTTTTGTCCTCACTGTGGTTCTGACAGAGTGGCTGGAAAAGGACAACTTGGAGCTTTTTCAGGCCTGTGTGGGAAGGCAGGACAAACATAGGGCAGCTCTCACATCTCACCAAACTTCCCCAAACTCATGTGGGACTGCACAGGCCTTGCCCAGCCCTGGATGCCAGGACAGAGTTCAGATGGAGGCCACATCTGCTGCTTTGAATCTGCAGTTTTATCTGCAGTGCTCACACAGGGAAAGAGCTGCCCTTATTTTCCCATTTTCTCAGAGAGTGGGACACCCAAGAGCTCATCCTTTTAGGCAAAAGGATGGGTCCTGCACAGGCTGGGCTGCTTCAGTCAGTCATATTTATATCTTAATTAATTCAGAGGCATCAAATTTCCTCCCCAGCCTCTTTTTTTCCTGCATTTATACAAGTGGGGCAGATTTGGGAAGGCTGAGGTATCAAAATGAACAAGTGTTCTGTAATTCACAAGTCACAGTCAACACACACTCGACAAATGAAAGCCTCAGAAAGGTTTTTATTGGCCTAAATATTGAAACCAAATTTTATTTTTTGAAAATGACATTACACACATCTTGCAAATGTACATTTAGATGAGAAAACAATGAGTAACAAATATTGAGAGCAAAGCTATAAAGTGGACAGGTTCTCTGCTGCATGGCATTGCATTACAAGAATACTCAGACCCGGGATGGTTATTACAAGTAGTAAAAACAGTTCACAACACCTCACAAAAATGGAAATCTTTTCCTAGTCAAATCTTCTGACAAAAGGAAATTCTGTTAAGGGAGAAGAGCCATAGGGAATAGAGGTGTGGATCTAGGTACACTTTGTGATTTTGTGGCACGGCTTTTTGGGGTTTAAGTCCATTTCTTACAAAATGCATCTCTGTGAGTGACCCCATCTTTTCCAAGACTTTTCCTGTCCTCCGCTGCCAACAGAACCACAGCTAATAAACAAGAAGCCCCTTGTACTCAACCCAGAGCTCGGGAGTGTGGAGAAGGAGTTGCCCACAGACCCCCCCACCCAACACCATAATTGCCATATCCCATGCCCACCCCATTGCTGTGTGGGAAAACCCAAAGTGTGTGTGCAAACTCTGCAAATCAGGGGCCGTGGGACGAGTCCCAGGGACAACCACCACTGCCAGGAGTGGAGTGGAGCTGATGCTGCTTATTTCTCTTGCCTCAGCATCAGTGGCCCAGCAGCACCTCACCCTCCACCAGAGCCAAACTTCCAAAGGCTGGGCTGGCTCCCCAGCTCCAGCAGAGGCAGTGGGGCAGTGATCTCCACCCGCTGTAATCCTGGAAGTTGGGTCTGACCAACGTGCCAAGGGCAAGGCACTGCGAGAAACGCGTTCCCCGAGAGAACCTGTTGAGAACTGCTTTTCAAACCTGGTCGTTCATCGTTTTATTTATGCCCAAATCTGTACTTTACAACCACGAGAGAGAGAGAGAGAGAGAGTAAGAGAGAGGGAGAGAGAGAGAATCTTTCCAGGAGGAAAGGAAGAGCTAATTAAGAAAAGAGAGGTACAGGACCATGCATTTACTCTCAAGAGCTTGTTCACGAGCAAGCCAACATTTCTAACACTACAAACCACTCATCTACATCTGTTTGCTAAGTAACTGAGTTCTACCTACAACTAGAGAGCAGAAGGGGTCTTTTTATTTTCTTCCCCCTCCCTTTAAAACGTCAATAAAAATGTTTTCTGTACAAGTTGAATGGCACAAAAGGTGGTTAAAATGCTAAATAACTCACCACAAGTGGAGAATGCAAAATTAGTTCAAAACATGCATGGACTGTGTACAGGTAAGCAAGGAATCATTGGCATAAAGCTGCAATATATTACAAGATGATACAGTTGAGATCTTTTGGAATAACCTCTGCTTGTTCTGTCCCTTTGAAGAGACCTTCACATAAAAATTCAGCATAAAGGGAATTCAAGGTATGTATCCAAGCAGGAAGTTAACTATGGGCAACGTTTTTTGTCCGAAGAGAAAAGCATTTCCCCTCCCCTTCCACACACTCCCCCAAGGTACAAAAGTCAACATGATCAGCATTGCTGCAGGCTTGCCAAAAAGAAAGGTTAGACAGGTCTGGGGTAGGAGAACGAAAGCACCATTTAAATTAACAGCTCTTTGTACAGTGTCATTAAGTAAATACCTTATTCTTTAAACAAAAAACATCCTGAAGCTTACCAATCCCACCAAAATAACCACGGACCCCTTCCCACCCCCGTGTCCTCCAAGGTTATGTACACAGAGTTTAAAGTATACCAGCTAAACTTTAAACCCAGCTGCCCCTCCAACCCCCACCCTGTGAACGAGAGAAAATACATTGTGGCCTCTCAGTTATATTATATTGCAGCTTTGTCATTAATGAGGAAATCATACCAACTCGATGAATGACCTAAAGACAGTAATCCATGATCAGGCTCCAGTTCAGCTGCACATCTCCCTCCCTCAGCACCACTGGGAGCCACAGGGTCCTGAGCAAAGGCAGCTCCTCCTCTCCACACAAGAGCAGCGTGAGGAGCCCAGGCTGAGGGGATGGGAGCTGCTCACCTCGGCTTGGGACAGGATTTGTGACTGAGAAAGCAGACAAAGGCTAGTGACAGCAAAGCCAGCAGGCTGATCCTCCTTTCCTGTGCTCCCAGACTAGACAGTGTCACAAAATCCAGAGAGTTATGGAGGGGAATGTGTCGTTTCAGAGAATAGAAGAGATTTGGCTGGACAGGTTTTCTCTTTCCAAAAGACCCTGGGTGTCTTCTAATGGCTAATCACAGCTGTGCTAGGACTGCCACGGTGCTAAAGCTGCTTGGCTCACCCATCATTTAAATAAGAAGCAAACTAACAACAATTTCACGTGTCAGAATTCAGCATGTAATTATAACTCACAGGCTTCCTTGTTCTTACATTCAATACTCCTGCTTCACCATATCTAAAAACACCAATTAGCAGTGCAATTAATTCCCTAGACATTCTTTTTTTTAGGCAGAATGCATCATTAGACATCACACTAAATCTGGAAAAAGCTCCTCTGTCTTAAACAGAGGGAGAGAAAGGGAAAAAAAAGCTGGATGTTCTGCAACCCACCTGTGACTATATGGTCAGCATGACAGGGAAACAGAATATCACAGGATTTCACCTGCCACCTGCTAAGGAAAGTGAATTACAGGTCCATCCATACCTGCTCTGCAATGTTTGGAAGCAGATGGAGAAAATCAGCCATTCTGTAATTAAAAAACCCCAACAAAATGCTCCTCCAACATAACCCCGAAACACAAACAACAACAAAAATAAACCCCACAAAATGTTTCTCAGGGATTCTCTGAAAATGAAGTTGGTCATGTTGAGAACTGGGCCAGGAGCCAAGGTTGGGATCCATTTGGTCCCTTACAGGTATTTCCCAAGTCTGACCCTGTGTGTGGTCTCCCAGAACTCAGGGATTCCAGGGTTTGGTTCTGGCTCTCCCTGAGCAGGTGCCACCACCGTGTTCCATCCTCACTGCACGTGCCAGATGAGTCCCAGGGCTCTGCAACAGCCCCACTGTGCAAATGTGACTCCAATTCAGCTCCATTTCCTATATATAACTCTTGCAAAGAGAGATGGAAGAACCAGCTTGGATAAAATTCAAAAGCAGCCTTGAGTTTGGATGAGTCACCTAAAATGAACTGAACCTTCCTCTTTATTTCAGGGACATTTGGCAATGCTTTCCTCTAAAAACCAAGCCAACCATAAATCTCTGTTCTGCCTGGTACTAGCTGGGACTAGAGTAGAAAAATCTTGGTAGAAATAGAAATACTACTTCTAGTTCCATAAACCTTCTGGGCTCAGGGCATGTCTATTGGTAAGACTGAGTGAGAGTAAAGTGAGATAAAGCCAACACTCTTGAGAAGCAAAAAATATGAAGGAGGCCCTGATTTGCTGAGGTTCCTTGTTTAATTTTCAATTCTAAAACTTTTAAGGTATGTCAACAAACTAGTTCAGCTTTATCATTAACTATAATTAAACTATTATACAAAATATCTCCCATGTATAACTTGGTATTCGAGGTCCATACAAGAGATCACTTTGTAACTGGGGTCAGTGAGGTTTTCTCTGCCACGGCTGCAGCTGTCACCCAGGAAACTGAATCTGCACTCAAGTAATCAACCACACAAGAATTATCAACAGTAATCAATCTTTGAAATAGGAGACCAACCTTGGACCAAAAAAGATTCATAAATTAATTACAGAGGAGTTTCTGCCTGGTTAAAGAAAATTAGGTGTATTGGGTTTCATTTGATTTATATTGAATGTCTGAGAATTTATGGAAATAAAAAGAGATGCAATCTTTATGCAACCAAAAAAATAATCAAGACTATACAGCACAAAAGTGTGAATCCACTAGGTTTGATTCCCCTTTGCTCAGAAGTTCATCTATTGGCCAAAAACAAGGTGTTTAACCTTCTCTAAGCAGTGTCCCAAGGGATAGACAGTGGTCCGTGACCCCAAAACTCCACATTTCTGCCTGCAGGTGTAGGACTCATACCATGCCCTGCAGCTGGGATCCTGTCAGAGCAGCTGTGCAATGGCACTGCTGGAAAAAGCCTTTCCATCCACCTACTTACATTCCCTGGAAATCTCCCCTCTCCCTATTAAAACGTGGGTTTGCCATCTTGGCCTCAGCCCTTCAATCATCACTGACTAGAACTGTTCCAGAGGAAACAAAACAAAACAAAGAGGGGTCTGCACATTGCTGCTCCCAGCCTTTCACCTGCAGGCACCAGGAGAAAGCAGCTCTTGAGCCAGGAGCAGAGGAAGAGGAGGAGGATGAAGAACATCTGACCAGCAGAATCAGCAACCACTGCAGCAGAACCCAGCCCTGTTCACTCCACAGTGAGGAGCAGCTGTGAGACACAAGACTCAGCTTCAACATTTCCTGAGATACTGTGGAGAGGCTCAGATTCATGCAGATGGGACAGAGGCATCAGCCAGAAGGAATCTGTGGTTCTGGAGACAGCAATTTTCAAGAGGTGGGCTAATTACCTTGACAGTTAAAGTGTGCCCTGTCTCCTCAAGGCCATTGAACCCTAGGCCTTGCTGGGCACATGCACAGTCCTGCTTCTGAAGCCCAAGGGATGTTAGAAGGCACTTAAAAGTCTTCACCTTCCTGCTCTCATCACCCCAAGGTGGGGTTTCAGCTGGATCTGTTCCAGGTGTCTTGTGGAAAGCACTCGTCCTGTTGCACGGACTGACCTGACTCTTCAGATACACAGAAAAGAGATCCTCATCTCGTGCCATCCATTTGCTTCTACAAAGAACCTCAGCAGTCCCAAACACTGTCCCAGCCTGCTTCCATCAGCAACCAGAAAAATAACCTGGAGCCTAAATCACCAGGAGGAAAAAGCAGCAGATTTGTTCCATCGTGGCCGTGATCAGCACCTGGTGTGGCAAACACACCTCTACAGAGCTTTTCTCTGCTTATGGATTGTCTTAGCTTGAGGAGACACTTTCTACACTAATTTTTTATCTACTTTACTTGGCTATTTTTTATCCCTTTCTCTAAAAACGATTCTGCCTCTCCTGCAGTGAAAGGGAACTCTTGGTTGCTTTGCTTGGCTGTGGGGCACCACTGAGGTCAGCGACAAAATCACTCTGGTGCTCTCAGCACACTGGGGAAGGCTCAGAGTGGAAAATCCACACTGGTTCCCTGCAGAGAAGATGCCACTTCCAGGGATGGTTGTCCCTGGAACAGTGTCTGGGTAGGGACTTAGCCTGGAATCCCAGAGCACTCCCACAGGGTGTGCTGGGAAGCAGCAGGAAGAGTAGCACTGACCTCAAAGGTGTGAAAAAGCAAAGACAAGGCATCCTAGAAAATGTTATCCATATGGGTAAGGAGAAACTAACACTTTATTGCCCTTGTTTGCCATTGGAAATGCCTGGGTGTAACACTGCTTTGCTGTTTGCCACAATTTTTGGGTCTACCTCCTTTTTTCCCCTTCAAAAGTACTGAACAAGCAAATGAGAGTGAAATAGCAGCTCGATCAAGTGTGTGGTTTTTTTGTGTGCCTACACGTGTGTTAGCTGAGGATGAGAGAGATGTGGAAGTCGTTTTCCAAGCAGGATTCTTTTATTTTCTATGGAAATAACACAGTTAGTGTTTCTAGCTCCTGAGAAGACCATAAATAATGTGCAGATATAAGAAACACAGACAGTGGTAGGGAAAAGCTGCTTCCAACTCCCACCACAAAGTAAAATCCCATTATCAAACTCTTTCCAAATCACTTCAAGATATTTAGCTGGTGGAACTGAACTAGCTCCAAATCTTATACCAGATGAGGCTTTAAACCAGGAACTTCAGGATTATAAATGCTTTACAAGTGACAAAAATCCCAAGGCAGAAGGTTTTGCTGCATTGCTCTCATTTTCTACAGTCAAGACCATCACCTGAGTGTAAAAATGTTAAACCCCTCAGCCTGTGCTATTCCTTCCTAATGACTGTGTCTGAGACAGGGATCTTTATATGCAAATTTGCTAAATTATACTGAATAAAAGCTGCTTTCAAAGAAACAAAACTCTGCTACTTTAAGTGTTTCTCCAGTTTGTTTTTAAATACTTTATTGTTTTAAAACAATATAGTCTCAGTGATTCAATTAGTCTCTGAAAGCACTAAAGGCAGCCTCATGAGGCAAATTAGACAGGGTTTTTATAGCAGAATTAATATGGCAAATCCTCATATCATGTGGAGCTTTATGTGCTTGTAAATATTAAAAAGAATGAAATGAAAGGTGAACTCTGGAGTATACAGTGGAATTATTATCATCTGCTCCAGGATCTCACAGGGTCTGGAATTGCTTCTGGTATATTGGAAGTAATTACTAATTCACAGCAGCTCAGGAAAGCTTTCTGACCAAACCCAAGCTTAATCTCGTGAAAAATCAACAGGAGTAAAGCACATGCTAAAATTTAAGCTTTTAAGATCTTTCCTGAATCAGGGCTGTCCTTCTGTTTCAATAACTAATGTCTGATGCCTGTGCACTGTTTCTCTTTGTATTCAAATCTAGACAAGGGATCCTACAAAGCCAAAGATACCTAGTTCTGAATGTATGCAACATTCCACATGCATTTCTGTACAAGAACTCATGCAATATTGGCATTATACAGACTTCACTCTATGCTACAGCTGAAATGCTCACTGACTTCTACTGCCCAGGCATTTCTACCTAGAAAATTGCTTCTTAAAACTTGGGAGTTTGACCTCATACCCTGTTTTCTTTGTGGCTTCTGATGGTTTGAATGGCTATTTTTCCCACTGAACAATTTTTTTTTTAAATTCTTTTAGGCCTTTTTGAGGTCCCCCTAATTCCCTGAAGGAATTGCTGGGCTCAGCCCCACCACAGGATGATCCTCATGCAAACAAAGCTGCACTCCCAAAGGAGAGCTGGCAGGATCAGGTTTTAGATGTGTCACCAGGTGCAGCTCAGGAGGAAGAGCTCAGGGATTCTCCACCAGGAAAAAACATCTCCAAATAACCAAACAGAGCTTTTGGCAGGAAGGAAAGGAACCCCTTCTCAACAGCCATCCAAACAAAGGATCATTCCTCCCTTGGGATCCTGCCTTCTCTTACACAAACTGCACTCACAGACACTGGGTGAAAGCATCTCCCTTTCCTCCCACCAGCAGCTCAGGCTGCAGAGAGCAGCCCAGGACAGCAGGGATTTGGGATTCCTGGTGGATGTGTGGTGAGTGTCCTGCACTGAGCAGCAAGAGAACCTGTGTGGGACTGCATGGCTGGTCTGGTTTGTCTGAGGAAAGGTGGCAGGACAGGCTCGCCCTGGCTGTGACAGCAGTGGCCTCTGTGACAGCATCCTGGACTGCAGCTCCAGTCCATCCATGGCTGCTGCTCAGGGTGCCTGGAAAGGCAGAGAGACTCAGGGAGAGACTCTGAGATTTCCACCAACAGAACAGGGCAGAGGGTAACAACACATCAAATTATCTATCTGTCCCACTAAATCTTTCCCTAAGACAAAAGCTCTGATGAATAATATTGTTATTAGCATAACCAAGGCCTTTGACATCCTTATGCTTTTAAAAAAGTCCTTTTTGTTCACGACCAGCATCTGCAGTAGCACTCACAGGATTAAACAGCCAAAAATTAGCACCCATAACCAAATCTGCACCCAGAATATTTCAGCACCTTCTGTTAGAGGATCTGAAAGCACTTGACAAATGTTCACCAACATTTGGCCTCACAACCCCCAGTGAGGTAGAACAGAGCTGTCCCTGCAGCGACAGACAGACAGATTGAGGCACAGGGTTACTCAGAGACCTGCTCCCATTCAGACACGAAATTCAGCAATGCCAAGGGCTGAGAGATGTGCTGACTACTGCACCCAAGCTTTGTCCACAGCACCATCCTTCCCCCCCACAAACCCTCAACACGAGCCCTTAGCCTGTGAACTAACCCCAGGATATATTTACAATATTTAAAATGACCATTTAGCAGTTGTGCAGTCAGAGAGTTTCTCAATCAAATGAAGCTACCAGTGAGAACAAATGGTTTCTTGTGCAAAACTCTGGGTGTAAATGATCATGCACTAAGACTACTGGGTGCAAATTCAGTGCACGACAACTCTGACCCCTTGACAATTCCCAATCCTGGCCTCTCTCTGATAAATCTCTTTTAAAAAGTTGCATTACAAGTATGATCACACGAGCCTTGGGAGATGCAGCCTGCACAGATTGTTTCATCCCAGCAATGCAAGCAAACAAAACATGGAGTGGCTTTGGGAACAACCCAGCGTTCATGGAGCATCAAACATCACAAGGATAAAATCCATCCTAATCACAAGGGGTTGCAAGGCAACAGGGAGTAGGTGTCTATGTTGGAAAAAAAAGAAAAAAAATAAAGGCAAATAGAGCAACAAAGAAAGACTTGATTGCACAGATTTCATTTAGGAAAAGTTCTGCAAGAATCAGTTTCATCAAAGCTTATTCCATGAGGGAGGGAGGCAATGGCAGCTGGCCTAGGACAAAGCTTCAGCGCAGTAAAAACCGCCAGCCCTGCGTGAGGAGATGAACTCTGCATTCTGGAGGAGGCATTACTGATTAATAAAAGCAAAAGCTTTCTCTAAATGCAGCAAGTTTGTTTTTCTCAGATACAAGAGTTTCTTAAAATACGGGTTTTAGAACACTTCATTTGTTACATAAGTAGAGAATCTGGCCGTAGTTAGGAATACTGAAGTGTAAAAAATCAAATACACAGTTTAAACATTACAAAAACTATCAAAACATTCAATATTTTGAATTGACCATTTTTCCCCCCCTACACGTGTCTGTTTTGGCAGTGATGACAAGATTTCTAAACTGAGTTGCTGTTATTATTGTTCTGCAGTTGTGGTTGGATTTTTTTTGTACTTTTTTTTTTTTCCTGAACGTGTTTTTTAAACAAAAGAAAATTACCAGCATCTATAAAAAAGAAGGAGCTTGAATCCTTACTCCCAAAACACAGATACAAGATTTTCCTTTATAAAAAGTGTATTGATTTTTTTGCTATAAAAAGTGACCTATAGGGTGTCAAACCTGAAAACAAATTCTCACAGTGTTTTCAGTGTTGGCTGTTCACAAGGCATTACTGTTCCAAACAGAGATAGAGAGATACCATAGGGGAGGTATAAATATTTGTTACCAGCTAGCAGCATCCTTGGATTGCATGTGGAAGGTGTTCTGCTCCAGATAACTCTGCTGATTTATGGGGTTTAAATGATTTTTTAAAATAATTATTATTTAAAAAAAAATCCCAAACAATATTTGAATAATCTGAATTATTGTACTGACCTTGCTTAGCATCTGACACAATCATTCCTAATCTCATCCAAGCTTCTGCTGGCATGTTAAACATCAAACTAGAAACTCCCTTCCTGCCCTCCACAATAAAACTAAGACTTTTTAGAATCTTAGGTGCCAAAACTGGGGCTGTGAGTGAGGAGCAGGTGAGCTGGCACAGGCTGGCAGTTTGCACAGGTGGAGAACATGATCTGCTCTGCTCCAGCTTGCAAACTGCTCAGCAAGGGGTCCACTTGCACACCTCCAGGGGAGCTACTTTACTATAACACTAGGAAAAACCACATGGTTGCAGCAGAAGAAGAAATCATAGAAGAAAATGGGGAATGCACAGAATTGCAGAAATGCACGTCGGCCCCAAATTTCTCACAATGCCCATTTTGCATCCCTGTAACTCAGAAGAATGGTATCCCTCTATCTCTATAGACTGGCAGGTGTTGGTTTGTGGCACAGAGAGGAGAAATCACAGAACAAAAATGACATTTAACTGTGTGTCCTTTTGACTTGAAAGCACCAGTCACCTATCTGCTTGTTTTGGCAGAGGTACTTTGCTGTATCCCGAACGCGGCGCGGACGGTTCGCTCTACATGGAATCCCCCAGGGAATCCGAGTCATCCAAAGACAGAGGCAGGTACAAGTCCTGTAGGGGGAAAGGGGAAAATGTTAACCCTCACCATCAGCTCTCACTTGTCATGGCTCTGGCTTCTTATTTTCCTTGCCAAGGTCGGGATTAATACATGGGAAATGTAGATTTTGGGTTCAGACTTGGATGTTTATTGTTTCTTACCTATTTAAAGACTCACAAGCAGTGATCTCTAACTAGCAAGTTAGAGAAATGAGGTAAAATGGAGATGCCTCCAACTCTTTCCAAGGTTATTTAAGTGCTAATCACCCAATAATGAGGTGACACCTCTATTATTTATATTTCTGACCCAATAATGACCCCCCAAGGCCTGCAATGCAGACCTTTTTCACCCAATTACAGAAAACCACCCAAACCCATGAAGAAGAAGGAAGAAGAAGGTGAAGAAGGAAGAAGGTGAAGAAGGAAGAAGGACTTAGACAACACCTTAAATCCTCCATCTTGACTCACACACATCACTATATACTAAAATCTTAAATCTAAGTTTTTCACCCTGTGAAATCACACAACACCATTCAAACTACACACCCACAACCCCAGTGCCATCACTCAATTTTGGAAGCCTGTTCCATGGCCTCAGGTCAAATGCGGTGCCTGCCTGAGGGTCAGCCCCCCTCAGCTCAGAAAGCCTGAAATTTTCAGCCTCCAGGGTTCCAACACCCACCCTTGGCCACACAAAAGGAGCAGCTGAGTGGCTCAGTTGAGGGCAGCTCAGAGGGTGACTGGGCTGGGCTCCCCAGAATCCAGGAGTTCCAGGCTAAAATCAAGGCAGGCTCCTTGCACAGAGGAGCAGGAGCATCTCTGTTCCTGATGACTGTTCAGGGATAAGTATGAGAAGTGGTTTTTTTATTCTTCTGGATCAATGTGTCCATTCTAGCACATGCATGGAAGAGCAGCACCCTTGCCTTAAACACATCTCTTAAAACCTGAGTCCACGATGAGGAGTCTTACCTTGGTTTGACAGCTGCCCTCAGGACAAATCTCCAGGAAAATCACAAGTTCCATGGTTTATTCTTTGTTTTAAGTAACTTCTAATCAGTTGGAAAGGTTAATAAAATAATCCCAAGTTTATTATTTGGATCAAATGCTCACTGTAAAGCTTTTCTGGGGTAACCATTTTATTCCACTTGTTAAAAGTTCTGTATGAGACAAGGTACAGGAACCAGCTCAAGGGTTAAAGCTCTCCTGGGACCTTTTTGAACTCTGGCCCACACACAGGTAATAACTGTGAGCAAAATGAAGAAAAACCCAAATATTCAGGAAGGAAATTCACAGAAATCTTGATATAAGAAGAGGTAAAATAGGACTTTGTGGTGAACTCAACCTAAGCATTTATCACTTGAGCTTTAAGGGCAAAAAAGAAAAGCAATTTCATCATAAGCAGGAAATTGCTCCTGGGAGAAAGACAATGATGCATGAATATTCTGGTAACCTAAAATGCTGCATTTGTGTTTGCTGATTGGCTTAACTTAGTGGAGAAAATCATAGCTGGGTTGGCTTTGCCCTCAGCAGTCAGCATCTATTACAAATGGTCTCAGGGCTGCATTGGAAAGTCATAAATCAACCAGCTGAAAACATACATAAAACATTAAAAAGGTGAGTTTTACTTGTCTTGACCAAGAAACAAATCCTCATCTCCAAAGTTCTGAATGAGATGGAAAGTTTGGAAGATATTTTGTGTCCCTGATGCTGAAGCACAGGATGCAGTTTGCAGCATTACTTCAGCTGAACTGAACTCACGGGCCAGATTCTGTTCTCAATTATAAATTAATAATAAATCTGGACACACTGTGTTAAACTTGGGGTGTTTTCTCAGACTGAGCAGCTGAGAACAGAGGCAGGTCCCAAGGAAAAGAGAGTTTTCATTTGGATTCAGCTGCCCCTTTGTTAAACAGAGTTAGTTCAGCCCCTGCAGTCTGGCCCACGGTGGGTTCCACATGGCTGCAAAACCTCAGCACCACCAGAATTTTTCAATTACTCTTCAAAAACTTTGAGTCAATGCTCTCAAAGTCGGGCTGAGAGGTACATTGGGTTTGCTAAAGAGAAACCCCCCTGACCTCCTCTCACACCCACATTTGTGTCCAAGCTCCAATTCCCTTATCAAGGGAAAACTGCTGGAAGCAGCAGTGTGCCCATTCCAGAACTGCAAAGGCCCACGGAAATGAAAGTCAGGACTCAGCACAGAGGGGCCCTGAATAACAGGAACTGAAAAAGCTGTGACAGCTGCTGTACCTTTTAAATAAATCAATGCATGAATTATCCATGAGGCAGCACAGGTTTCCTGATCTCTGCCAGGATGCTGTGCTACCTGTTGGCCACAACACAATTACCACATCACCTGCTTCCTGTAAAACAGAACATGGCCTTAAATAATTAAAAAAAAACCCCTAAATTCTTGTGGAGCATCATTAAAGTGATGTCTTAGAGCTCCAGTAACATTTGCATTGCTTCTGCTGTTTAAAGGGCCTGATTTGTCAACACTTGGGGCTTTTCAGGACAGGAGGGTTTCCATGGAACCACATCCATCAGTTGATTTTTTCAAATAGTGGTACAAGCTCATGGTTAAGTTGTGTCCTCTGATCTCTCTGGATGGTTCAAGATTTCTAAACTGAGTTGCTGTTATTATTGTTCTGCAGTTGTGGTTGGGGTTTTTTTTGTACTTCCTTTTTTTTCTGAACGTGTTTCTTAAACAAAAGAAAATTACCAATCTCTATAAAAAATTCTTACTCCCAAAACACAGATACAAGATTTTCCTTTATAAAAAGTGTATTGATTTTTTTGCTATAAAAAGTGACCTATAGGGTGTCAAACCTGAAAACAAATTCTCACAGTGTTTTCAGTGTTGGCTGTTCACAAGGCATTACTGTTCCAAACAGAGATAGAGAGATACCATAGGGGAGGTATAAATATTTGTTACCAGCTAGCAGCATCCTTGGATTGCATGTGGAAGGTGTTCTGCTCCAGATAACTCTGCTGATTTATGGGGTTTAAATTATTTTTTTAAAAATGTAAAAATCCCAAACAATATTTGAATAATCTGAATTATTGTACTGACCTTGCTTAGCATCTGACACAATCATTCCTAATCTCATCCAAGCTTCTGCTGGCATGTTAAACATCAAACTAAAAACTCCCTTCCTGCCTTCCACAATAAAACTAAGACTTTTTAGAATCTTAGGTGCCAAAACTGGGGCTGTGTGTGAGGAGCAGGTGAGCTGGCACAGGCTGGCAGTTTGCACAGGTGGAGAACATCATCTACAGCATCATCTGCTCAAGGCATGAACAACTCCAGGAGAGGAGCCAGGCCAGTGCCTTGTTCACCACCTTGCCCCAAAAAACCACAACTTTTACAGGTAAAGGGCCAAACTCTGCTGTTTGAACATCAGGATTTGCTGTTATTTTTCCTGATGTTATGGCCAGGACTTCAGTGCTGCACAAATCTGAGGGGCTGGGGCAGAAGGAGGTGTAGTAAGGTATAAGAAACGTAATACCTTGTGCTTCCGGAGGCTCCCGGGGCTGGTGGGCGTGGAGATGGGTGACTGCTTGGATTTGGGTGTGGACAGCTGACTGCTGGAGGTCCCGTTTGCTGGCAGGAAACAAGACACAAGCTGGAAATCAGGCAAGCAAGGGGAGGTCTTTCTCCTTTTGGGAGATGGAAGGTCTCCAAATATTTAACACCGTGGTTTGGTTGTGTTTGGCAGGAGAAAACAAAAAAAACCCAAACCAAACCAAACTAAAAAAACCCCAAACAAACAAACAAACAAACAACAACAACAACAACAAAAACCAAAAAACAAAAACTACAACACAACAAAAACCAAACAAAAAAAACCAAAAAAGCAAAACAAAAACAGAACAAAACAAACAAATAAACAAAACAAACAACCCCCCCCAAAAAACAAACAAAAATAAATAAAAAACCCAACCAAAAAAAAAAATCCCCAAAAACAAAAACAAAAAACCAAAACAAAAAACAAACAAAAAAACCAAACCAAAACAAAACAAAAAAACCCAAACCAAAAACCACCAAAAAGCAAACAGCGTAGCTATAAACATAACTCCAGGGTTTCTGCTGCTCAGGGTGACTGCAAAGTACAGTAAGATACAAAATAAATTGAGGGAAAAATATTTCACCCAACAAATATTCACCAAGTCGATCCAAGGCACACATCACCAGAAAAACGGAAAGACAATTTCTGTGTCCTCAAACTGTTTAAGGGCATGACTGGAAAACAGAGGCTGAAGATATCCTGAATCCTACCCAAGCAATGTCAGATGTCAATTATACACATTAAAAATTGGACAAACAGCAGCCTGGAATGCCCTGGCTGTAGTTTGCTGTGGGTGGGATTAAGTGACTCAAGAGCCCGATGGAATTACACTTTCAATTGTAACAGCTGAATCTGCAAATCAGTTACTTAAAACTCATCAAGTGGCTGAGTGTCTGGAGGAGGCTGAAGAAGTGTATAAAGTATTGTAGAGTAAAATGTGTGAATGTTGTATTTTTAAGAGCAAAACCAGCAGAGCTCTTGCTTTAATGCCTGAGAAAGCCTCACTCCTCTTCTCTGTTTCCTCCCTGTGAGAAACGGGGGCAGCTCAGGTTTGCAGCAAAGGCAGACCTCAAACAGGTGTGAAAAGAGACTTGTCCAAAGCCCCGGGGCAAAGGAGGAGCTGCCAGCACGTTGAAGCAGCTCGGATGCAACAAATTCATGGTGATGTGGCTCCTCTGCCTTCACATCCATCATTTCCAGGAGTTTCCTCCTCCGTTGAAAGAGGAGGTTATTCATCACACACAGCTTTTTTTTTTTTTTTTCCTATCACAAATGCACCTTACTGAGGAAATGGGTATTTTTAAAAGGTGGTAGAAATAATGATTTATAGGTAATCGAGGAGCAGGGTGACACTTCACCCCCCTATCCCCCTCAGACCATTCTTTATTGATAGGGGAAAAAACCTGTTCTGGAAAGGCAGAAGCTGTTTCCTGCTGGCCCCTGCACTGAGCTGTGCCACTCTACAAAATGAGCTGCCCTCCAGGCTGCTGGGGAAAAAAAGTACAGTTCTCTAACTATATGCCAAATAATGAAGGCAATTCAGTAAAAAAACAACTTGGATCTCTTTTATGTTTTATTTCACTGAGTGAATTTGTGTTTCCTATTAAAGGAAACATGGAGAACAAGAGGACTGATATAATCTCCATTAGCTAGAATCCATTTCCAATTTCTAAAATGCCTCTTTCTTTTATCTCCAAGTGTCATTGATCCTTCCTAAGCTGAAGAATGCTACCTAACAACTCTGCAAGAAACCCCAATTTCCCTTCCACAAACAAGCCTGGAACAACAGCAGAGCCAGTGTGCAGCAAAATGGATGTAACTGCTGCAGGGCAGGACAGAAATTCCCTAATACAATGAGAGTTTTAAGTGCTACAGCAGGGATGTAAATATTTTATGAGCATCAACAAAAAACCAGATGTGACATCCAAATCAGAAATGGAATGAGACAAATGGATATCATTACAAACAGAGCAGAATTTTGCAGCAGGAACAACAATGAAGAAGCCCAGTTTAATTTTCTCTGCCTGCTAATGAAGAATAGTGTTCATAAGCAAACTTGCCTGCATTTCCTTTGAACTGAAATGCAAGAAAATAACAGGGGGCAAAGAGCAGGTCCCAGGTGGTGCATAACACTGCTGCTCCACTAAAATCTGCTGATGGTTTAGGGTAGCTCAGGATCTCACCTACACTCAGCTATTAAGAACTGTTCTTTAGAACCAACTTTTCATTTAATTTCAATTCTTTGGGGTTTTTTCCACCATTTTATTCTTTGTGCAGTATAGTTTATTCATGGCATTGTATTTGCTCTGTGACATCAATTTACTTTAAAGTGCACATGTCATATCCTTTAATTGCAGGAGCACCTGCACCTTTTTTCCACAGGATCCTCACCTCCCCCTGTGCATGAGGCAGTTTTACTCAGGAGAGAAATCAGCCTTGTCCAGCATGTGAGAGGGAGGATGGAGAATATTCCTGAAATGTTTGAGATGAGAGATCCAGATAAACTGAATTCTCTCTCTGCTGTCCCCCACAGATATTTTAGAATGGTTTGAGTTGGGAGGGACCTTAAAGCACATCTCATTCCACCCCATCCATGAGCAGGGACTTCCACTGTCCCAGGCTGCTCCAAGCCCCAGTGTCCAACCTGGCCTTGGACAGGATCCCTTGCAGGGTTCCAGGGGCAGCCACAGCTTCTCTGGGCACCCTGTGCCAGGGCCTGCCCACCCTCACAGTAAAGAATTTCTTCTTAATATCTAAACCTGCTCTCCTTCAGCTTAAGTCCATTCCCCCTTTGTCCTATCACTCTCATCAAAAGTCCCTCTTCAGCCTTTTTTTAGGCCCTTTTTCAGTCAAATTTCTCCTATGGAATTGTTCCCTGAGTGTTGTTTAGGTTTGCTGGGATGACTGGGGCTCTGGATCCAAATTTCCAGTGGTGATGAACACCAAGACCTGCAAATGAGGTTAATGAGAGCCATCTTTGGAACTCAGTTTCTGTCCACAAACAGAACTGGAAAAAGCAGAGCCTGAGGCTCACAGTGAGTGCTCAAAATGTGTGGAGACATCCATTTCTACTAATTTGTTAAATAAGGTCAATAATCTGTGCTTGATTGGGGTTCCCAGGATTCTGCAAATGAGATCCCAGTCTGAGGAGCCTGTACACCATAGGAGTGAGAGGAAAGACCATGAAATCCATGGATAGTTCTGTCTCCAGGTCAGGGTTTGAAGTGCCCCCGGGAAAATAAAGAAAAGGAACAAGCAGAACAAGGACAGCAGGAAGCAAATGTAGCAACAGCAGCTTGTTCAGAGAGCATGAGCCATCCTGCCCTTCAGGACAGAAAAATAAACCCTCAGGAGTGGAAGGACTCAGATTGCACAGGCATCCTTTGCTCAGGCACCTCCAAACTTCCAGGCACTCAGCTCTGCAGTGCTGGCACCCTTTTCCCCCCTGTTAGGATCTCTCCTGGCTGTGCCCCGTGGGCTGGCAGCGAGCAGGACACAGGGACAAGCAGGGGACAAGCAGGGGACAGGCAGGGGACACAAGCAGGGAACACAAGCAGGGAACACAAGCAGGGGACAGGAAGGGGACACAAGCAGGGGACAAGCTGCTCTGTCCCACTGGTCATTCCCTAGACATCTGCTGCCTTTGGACACACTCATCCCTAATGCCCCCTGGGAGCAGCCCTGCAGCCAGGACAGACAGACACTCTGGGGCTGTTTGCTGATTGCTGCTGCCTGGACAATGTGATTTTTCTGCCCATTAATGCACTAAGACTTTAAGGTCCTGCAGCAGCCTCAGAGCCCTGCTTGTATTCTCCCCGAGCCAAATCAACCCAAAAACATTTTCAAATTTCAGTTCAGGTTCCTGTGACTTTGTCCTGGCTTTAAAAATCATGAGCTCTCCTGTCACAGCACAGGTTTTTATACAACTGAACCCTTCTTTGGTATGTCAGTTAGTGTAAGATAAACTCAGGGTTTTGTAACAAAGAAAGAATGGCAAATGACATCATTCTTTTCTCTCCTGTATTTTTCCCCTGAGATTTAGCTCTGGCTTTTGCTTGGTCTGACTCCTCATTGGAGCAGTCTGTTAAAGAAATTTTGCCAAACTTCATGCTGACCCTACTCCATTTAAATCTCATGGATCAGAGCAGAAGCACAGAGGCTTCTCTCCTTATGCCCAGTTTTCCTTTGTCGTGTTAAGAGGAGTTGGATGGTGCAGGTGGGGATTAATATGGATTTCACTGCTCTAAGCTGTGTCTTTTAGCAAAGCTGACTCCCTAGGAAGAAAAATCAAGGCTAGAAATACATAGAAGCTTTTTAACTGAAATTTGGCCAGAAATCACTGGCATTGCTCAGGAAGAAGAGATATGGGTTGGGTGTTAGTGAGGGAAGGGAGAAAGGATTTCCCTTGGGAATACAAGGACGGGGGTGTGTTCCCATCTCCTTAGAGCAAGACACTTCTTTATTCTGCATTCATTCATTTAATTGTCATTAATTCTTTTAAATGACTGCAGGGCACCTATGTCTAGAAAACAATGTTTCAATTGGTTCTGTGGGTTTGCTACCTCATTTTTTGGATATCCTGGGAGCCGAAGGGCTCTGGCTGCCTGAAGGGATTGAGCTTTTCACAGTGAGGCTCTGACACGTCCCTGTGAGGTGGGTTCAGACCCCTCTCACCCAAAGATTTACCCCCAAACCTGCACTGACATCAGTGCCCAGATATGTCACAATGGCCTTGGAGACCTTGGTGGGAAGAAAAGAGAAAAGAGCTGGAAAGAAACGACACAAAACCAAGGAAACTCTGACGAGTTTCCACAGGACAAGCACAACAGAGTGAAAGACAACAAAGACAAAAGGTACAAATGGGTAGGAGAGCAAACACATAGCAGAAATATTGCATATATTTGAAGTAAAACTGCTTTTAAATAGTTCCATGTATTAAATGGATGAGATTCTGTGGGGAAAAAAAATAGGTCAGATCATCTTTTATTAATCAGACTTCATTCAGCTTTCTTTGCTTTTTGAATGTGATAACTCAAAAATCCCATCTAAATGTAAATATTGACTCTTAAAAGATGTGTAAATCCACTTAATTTATTACCAATTCAACACAAGAATACAAAATGGTATTCTTTTTTCTTTCAGTTCTGAGAAAACAAGAGTCTTCTATTTTTCAGCACTGAAAGAGCTCAGTCTTTTTTATTCTCATTAAGCAGGACAAGTGCCATTTTTTTCCTTTATTGAAATTACAGGAAAGCACGAAAGACCCTTGTCTGGACAGATTAAAGAAACCTGATTTGCTCTTCATTACTGACCTTAACTCCAGGAACTGGTTATTGTTCAGCCTTTCTGGTTGTTTTAATCTCCCCCTGAAAAGCTCTGCTAAGTGTGTTCATTAAAGCTCATCAGATGAGTCACCATCCTGGGCCTGGTTAAAATCAGTTAAATCAGGCACACAATAATTGCCATTTCATATTAAACCCTGTGTTCATGCAGTAAACTCTGGTTCTGGTGGGAAGTAGCACCTGATGCTTGTGGAGAAGGTTTAAAGCTGCTCATGCATGAGCTGACTCCCACATCACTGAGTGTTACTTCTGGGTTTTTGTAAATCTGTTGATTTCACGTTTCCCATCGTGCCTTCAGTGTGCCCACACAGCTTGAGCACACGCTTGGGATTGTGAAAGTGGTTAAATTATGGCAGTTAATACATTGAATTGAATACAATGACCCCAAATACCCCAAAACCCGGCCTGAAAACAGCCTGGAAGCAGCCCCAAAACAGCCCCAGAATGCCCCCAAAAATCAGCTGGAAAACAGCCTGAAAACAGCCTGGAAAATGCCCCCAATATACCTCAGAAACACCATGGAAACAGCCTAAAAACAGCCCCTAAATGTCCCCAAAAACCAGCCTGAAAACAGCCTGAAAATACCCTGAGTTTGAGAATAGGCAGCAATGGAATCTTGAAGAAAAACTTTATGAATGCACCTTAGAGAGAAACACTTTTTTAAAAAACACAGAGTCTTGGCATGTGCCAACCAACTTCACACTGTCTCTTTGGGTAGCTGAAGAGCACTCACACACCCTAAAAAAAAGAACTGCTTCCTGGGGCAACTCCTTCTGACTACTGCCAAGAGAATTTTCTGTCTAATAATCCCATTTCTGCTGATGGTCAGCTGTTGTGTGATGTTCCCATGCAACATGCAGCATGGTAGCATGAGGGTGAAAAGGAATTTTTGGTTTGTATCACCTGTGTTGATGCTGTGGGGCACCTGAACTGAAGCTGTGAAGCTCTCCTGGAATTCTGACATGTTTAATTGATGATTTGCCCATTTTAGTGAGAGGTCAGGTCTGGGTCTCTTTTGGGGCAGAACAGGCAGGCAGGTGAGAGATCAATCATATTCCAGAAACTCTCCATGACTCTAAAAACCATCAATTACCAGGATTACTGCAATGTGCAGCCCAGCCTTGGACTGACAGCTCTGCAGCTCTCCATGTGTGCTGCCAACCCAGGCTGCTGCTGAAGAAGGGGGGAGGCAATTTCAAATGGTGCAAGCTGCTGCAGCAAATCAGGATTCCCATTTTCCTTCTCCTCCATCACTGAATGAGTGTCTCAGTGTCACATCAATAAACCCATCACCAGTTCTGCATTTGCAAGGTCACTGGT
Source organism: Trochalopteron elliotii (assembly GCA_024734555.1). NCBI lineage: Eukaryota > Metazoa > Chordata > Aves > Passeriformes > Leiothrichidae > Trochalopteron > Trochalopteron elliotii. Next base: position 392,867 of record JANPWX010000544.1, read on the forward strand.
CTCCTTTAAATAATGATTGGAAGGAGCCACTCCTGACCTGTGCAATAATCACCACTTGCTTTGCACAGGAGGTTACCCCAAATCACTCTGCATCTACAGGGGACATCTGGGAGCACTGTGGGCCTCGATTTCCTCTGCCTGGGGAATAGAAGTTTCTGTTCTATTAAAATATTTTTGGGGAGGGAGGCTGTGAGACTGTGGGTGGGACAACTTCAAGCCACAATTGCACTTCACCAACTGGGAGATTCCATCCCAATATTTTTAAAGCATTCCTGTAGCTTCTTATTTCCAAAAGTTTTGGAAACAAGAGTTTTCCACAAGTTTCCTCTGCAAACACAGGTGTAGTGATGCAATCTCTACACACCCAGCAGGTGCTTCTAAATAGGGAAAGAGTCTCAGTTTACCTCTGACATTTCAGGAAGTTTACCTAGAAACTTTGATGCTCTTCTGACAGAGATTGGCTCGGACCCAGCCCAGAAGTGTGGATTGGACTCCCAGAATGTAACTCAAAGATTGTCGTTACTCTCATTGGGCCAAGGCCCAAAAAGCCCACCTAAGTTGTTAAGTACTAAAGAGAGAGAACAAAGAAACTCCAGGCTTTTTGGGGTGTTGCAGCAAGGTGCAAGAGATTTCTCAAGCTTATTATTTGTTTACTGGAACGTTTGTTATTTTGTTATTTTTTTCTTTATTAAACCACCTGATTTACGAAACACCTCCGAGGAGCAGTCTCACTTAAATTAATTATAACCACTTTTCTGCCAGGCTGGCCCCTCTGAGTGTAGCTCAAACCCACACACGGGGAGTTTGTGTTTTTTCTTTGATCACAGAGAACCCCAGAGTCCAAGGAAGGATCACTCACCATCTTGGTGGTTACCTGAATCGGCCGGGGACTTGCTGCGGCGCATGGGCGCGGGGCTCTTGGCAGAGCTCTTCTGAGGGGTGGGGGAGGATTTGCTGCCTGTGGCCCCTGCTGGGCTCCCCTTCATCACCCGGCACTCTGGGGAAACACAGACACACCTGATGCTTTTTATTTTATCTTTTTTTATCTTCTTTTCTGGTAGGGATTAAATGTTCCCGACGGTATTTCATGTTTGGACTCAGATGTTTATTAATTCTTATCTCTGTTACAAGCTGAGAGTTCTACAGCACTTTGAGCTAGCAAACTAAAAAATGCCCCCCCATCTTTTTCTCTACAATGCCTTTTAAGGATAAACTGTCCAATTAAGAAATGACATATAAATTATTTTTACTTTGAACCCAATAACCAACCACTCATGACCCGCAATGTGGATTTTTCTACCCAATTACAAAATACCACCCAAACCATAAAGAAGAAGGTGAAAAAGAAGGACTTGGCCTACACCCTAAAACCTCCATCTTGTTTTATATATATTACTTTATTCTAAAACTTTAAACTCTAAGTTTTCCACCCTGTGGTATCACATGCTTCTATTCAAACCACACACCCACGATCCCAGTGCTGTCACTCAATTTTGGAAGCCTTTTCCAAAGCCTCAGGTCAAATGCAGTGTTTGCTTGGGGGTCAGTGCCTGTCAGCACAGAAAGTCTGAAATTCTCAGTTCTCAGGGCTCCAAGACCCACCTGGTTATGGCCCTGCTGCTCCCTGGTGGGAAACAGCCATGGGCAGCTCAGTGCTTTGTCTACAAAGAGATGCAGAAAATACTGAAGGCAAGAGAAAAGCTGCTACCATCCCTTGTTTCTCAGGGCTGAAAGGAGACTCTTCAAGGGGAGGGCAAAGAGAGCAGCTCTGCTCCTCTGGAGGAGGTGCTGAGACTCTGTGGGTGTCAGGCTGGCTCCGACCCGTGTCCTACCAAACATTTTCTGCCCTTCCCCTTCTCTTGGCTCTCATGAGCTCAGTGAAAATGGTCAACACTGACTGAGGGAACACTCAGGCCAAGAAAATCCAGTCAATTTGCTGTAAGCTTTCCATGAGTACCCAGTGACAGGAATGATGAGCGCCCATTCTGCAGGTGCAGAAAGCCAGCAAACAGCTCATGGTGTGATGTAAATAAAGTCTCCAAGTGGCAGATGGGGCAGCTGCCCCAGGAGGCTTTCACCCAGCTGGGATCAGCCTCTCCAGTCCTCAACAAGCTGCAGCTTCTCAGATGCAGAAAGCAAAGGAAGACAAAATGACTTTACAAAGCACATCCTCTGTCCTGGCCGCTCGTCCCTTTCAGCAAGGTTTGTACAAACAAGCCCAGCAGATTTATGTGCTGGAAAACGTGAGCAGATGAGAGCCCCAACCGTGCTGTCTTAAAAATTGAATAGGCCAGGAAGAGTGGAAAATATAAACATGATCTACAGAGTCCTGCAGAGGGGAACTGAAATGCTAACAAACCTCCACATGTTCCAGGATTTCAGGCATGCCTGATCTTCAGAACCAGGCTTTATTTACACTGAGAGCTAACAGAAAAAGAGCTTTCCACCCCTCAAGTTATTAACGTAACCCAGTTAAGAAGAGGGCAATAAAAAAGGGATTTCCTTTTTGCCAAATGTTGGCTGGTCCCACCTCATCTCCTCCAACAGCTTGTCCTCACCAAGATGTGAAAAATGTGTCGTTTTTACAGATGTGAATTACGTGTTCCACATGCAGGCAGTTTTTTATGGCAAGGTTCAGCTCAGCCCCACATGCTCCACTCTGAGAGCCCCCTGGAATGGAGTCCCCAGTGGAATTAAGGCAGCACAGAGCAGATAAATAATTGGTCAACCAACAGCAAGCTGTCTGACCTAAATGTATGTGGTATTTAATTATATATCAGTGTATCTACAAAGATGTAATTGCCTTAAATTTTTCCCCAGGCTTTCCTCATTCTCAGCCAGCCCAGGGTCCATCTCTGCTCCTTCTGGATGATTTGAGAGAGAGTTTTGCTCTTGGGTCGTGCAGCACAAGAATGTGAGGAGAGGAGGCCTTGTGCTCCAGGGAAGCTGCATGGCAAGATTTAAACCTACACTCAGCTCATTTTCCCTCCTGCTAAATCAGTTTTGGAAATTGTAAATCAGAGATAGAAAAAGATGTGGGTTTTTTTCCCTTTAAAAATACTTGAATTATCACAGATGATGTCACAGAAAGGCTTGTAGAGGTCCAGCACCAATATAGCCTCAATTTTTTATACATGAAGAGCAGTTCTGATGTTGTGAGGGGACTCAAAGGGTGTCAGGCAGCTGTGTTTAGTCACCTGAATTACTCACTAAAAGAAAAAAAAATAAACCTAAAAAGTAAAAATACTTCATGTTAGGTCTTCGTAAGAGCTTCCAAATTTATCTTCTTCCCTGGGGAGTAATTCCTTGGAAGGAAACCTGGCTTTGCATTTTCCAGCACAGAAAGGCTGACTCTGAGGAATTCCTCCAGCTCAGCCCTTGGCAAGAGTCAGCACACGAGAGGCAATCCCTGAGCTTTTGCAGGAGGTGGAAACCTGGCTGTGCTGAGGTTGGTGTAAAAAGGCCTCTAAATGTCCCCAAAGTGTGACATTTCCACAATGCTGAAAGCAGTGGGTACAACAGGGACAGAGCAATGTCATCTGGAAGGTGCTCAGCAGCAGGGATTAGAGGGTGGAAGCTGTGGTGGGCAGCCAGGAGGAAAAAGATGACATAATCCTCCCTTGTGCTGCTTCTCTTTTTGTTTCCTGATGTCCTGCCAGAGGGAACATAATAACCAGCAATCCTGGTGTGTGTCATCCCAACAGGCAAGAGAAATTTCCCCGTGACAGAGGAGGTTTCAGTCAGTGACACTCATCTGTAAAACCTCAGGATTCACAGCTCTCCTGGCAGCATCTGCCTTGGAAGGAGGAAGGGTGATGGGTGTGCAGTGGGAAAATGGTGCTGAGGCTCCTCATCTGCTTCCTGAGAGCTGCATTTCCCTTAAAAATACCCCTGGAGCTCCTTGGGCCTTCCCAACAGCAAACTTGGCTTCTTTCTGCCAGAGGAATCCGAGCTGGAGAAGAGAGCAGTGAGCAGAAGTGAAGGCAGGGATCTGGGCTTTCCATCCAGTCGTTGTGCCAGGACTGCATCCAAGCTGTTTTCCAGTGTGGAGCTCCCTGTGGAGCTGACTCAACTGCTGAGTGGTAAAAAAATGTGAAGCTCAGCTTACAGATCACTTCCCCAGCCTGACAGGGGCTTTATTCTCTGCCTGCAAAGGCTCAGCTGAACCTTGGAAACTTTCTGTGAATTACCCAAGACCATCAAATGGGTTCATCTGGAGTACACAGGTCAGAAGAACCAGCACTAAAATAAAATCAGGCTTGCAAAGGAGTCATAAAAAACACGGTGTTTGGGGATTAGAGGCTGCCTGGCTTCCTGGCATCCAGCAAAAATCCTCTTTGGTCCTCAGTATAGAACAAATTTGCAGCACAGAGGACAGGATGGGGTTTGTGTTCCTTACACAGCACACCCAGAGCTTTGGGAAGCGAGCCTAGATGCTTGGAGACCACTTTTTTTTTAGTTTAAATGGTGAAAATGACATTAATTTCCTCTTGCTGCACTCACTGGCACCTGCAGACAGGTGGGTACAGTTGCCAGGTGGGGTGAGTGGTATGTCCTACAAGCAAGCTCTGCATATTCTGTAAAATCAAAGCTATCATGCCTTAATTGATCATAGAGACTCTCACTATTACAGACTTCTGCTGGCAGTGGCAACAAGGAGAAATAAAGGTGCTGTCCCAGTCATGCCCCCAAAAGGGAATTATTGCCCTGCTTTTTGAATCAGCAGAAGTAAGCAGAGGAAATGTGATTTTTTTTTTTTCAACTGTTGCTTGTTTCCATTTTTAATATGTATGTGTCTGCATAAGGATGATTAGTTCTCAAGAAAAATGAATCTATCTGACTGTGACTGGAGAAAATTGAAAGTATAAACACTCCCAGATTTTGCAGGAAATGTCAAAATGCTGTAGGAATTAATTTATCCCGACTTGGGCTACCTCAGTCAGTATTTGCCTGATTATAATACTGCTGACTGGATAAGTATCACAAGAGGATGTTTAAACTCCATGTACTGGGTGTTAAAAACCAGAACAAAAGCATGCAGCATTACTATCAGATAGGTGCAATGAATGGCAAAGCAATAAAAGCCCAGTGAGTGTTTGGTGTTACCGCTTTCATCCAGGGAAAAGTCATCCTGTGCATAGCGGAACTTCTCCGGGCCACAGGCGATGAACACATCATCGTCCCCAAAGAAATCGTGGAGACAGGTCACCTGCAGAGAGAGCAAAGTCATTCATTTGAGTTTTTGATTGGCAGCATGACACTGTTGTACACCACAACAACACAGACTCCCGGATTCAGAAGGCTGAAAAGGACTCCTTTATTTTTGGGATGTGTCTCCCTTTTGTACTATTTCACACAGACCAGTTGGATTGGTGACACAAAGGCAAACCTCTTCACTCACATTGGTCAGAGCAGAGGGACATCAAGAAGAAGTCCCTCCTAGGGAAAGGAATGAATAGCAAAGTTACAGTTACAAAAACATTTCTCCTGTTTACAGAAAATTCCCTGGGAAAAGAATTTCAGAAAACAAAAACACCTCAGGCATGGAACCAGGGCTACAGCAGCACTCTGGTGTGACTCAGCTTTGGCTGAAGCAGGAGGGGGCTCTACCTCTCTGCTCTTCCTCCCATCCCACATTAATGTTTCCTGCAGGGCTGGTGCCCATCACACAACTTCCCAGGGCAAGCCAAGCCTGACAGAGTCATTAAAAAGTAAAACAACAACAAAAACCAGAGATAAAAACTCCCAAACGACTCCCTTGCAAGTTCTTGGAGGTTTGGCATTTCCCACCCAGGATACATCAGCCACCCAAAGGAATGACACAGCTACATCTAAAATAAGAGCAGAGGTGCCCCCGTGCCACACTGACAGGGCTGTGACATCCCTGCCTGTGCTGAGGGGTGCCTTGGTACTTGCAGAGACTAAAATCTCAGACAATCACTGGGTGTGAGCACAGATGTGGCTGTGACTCCTCCTGAGCAATCCTGAGGACAAATTTTAAATCCAAAACGTTTATCTGTGCTATTGGTGGAGAGACCCAAAGTATGACAGGACAACTTTCCCAGCCCAGCACCATTTAAATCCAGATTTACTGCAGGTGTTGTGCCAGCCTCTCCTTCATTGAGTGCCTTGCTCCTTACTTTTGCCATCCTCAAGAGGAGGAGGTTTTATCCTGCACTACCTGGAGCTCCAAACTCTGCCTTGCCTTGCAGCATTAAACAGAAACAAAGCACAAAGGTGTGGGAGCCCCAGACCCACTGATTGAATCAGAGAACTGATACCTGGGAGGTTGGAAATGTGAAAATGCATTCAGGTTGCTGGGAGAAAAATTTTAAAATCCTGTCAGACTGGGGGCTCCTCCCCATATTCAGCTGGCAGAGAGCTGCAATTCTCTACCGATGATGGACTTGCTTTACCAATTCCTGACAACATCCTGATATCCCAGACAAATATTGTGTCAGGAGCAGCAGAAACACTCATCTGCAAACACCCCAGAGTGGAACAGCTCCAGCAGAGCCAGCCTGGGGCAGCCAAACATCTGAGCACCCAGCAGAGGCCAAGGTGGCTCCCTGAAGTTCCACTTTTCCAGGTAAATTTCTACTTTTTCAGGTAAAGTTCCACTTTTCCAGGTGTGGTGGTTCAGGTTTTTTCTAGGGAAAGGTGTTTGGAAGTTTAATTTTTTTTTTCTTTTTTTCTTTTCTTTTTTTTCCTTATTGTGTGTTAATAAACTATCTGTTTACCTTTAGGTTAAGCCTGTTCTGCCTTTTTCTCCCAAAAATCCTATCTCCCAGAGGTAAAAAGAGCAGATACTCAAACCACTACACTAAATTTGGCACAACAGAATTCAGTGAACGTGAAACCACCACATCAGGTGAAGTTCCATTTTTCCAGGAAACCATTCCAAGCAAGCACAAGGTGGGCACTGATATTTCTGAGGGAGGGAAGAGGCTCAGAGCTGCTGCTGCTGCCCAGGGTTTGTCTGGGCACTGGGAGGGACTGGAGAGAGCACTGCAGATAACCACGGGGAACTCACCAGAGGCAGAGCTGAATTTCTGTATCTGCTGATCTCTTGGAGCTGGACTGTGAAAAGTTAATTTCAAGCTCTAATAAATCAACTCTAAAGAAGGCTTTTGGCTATCTTAATAAGGCTCAGTATTTCACACTGGTTAGTATAATGTATAATTAAAGCAGTGCCTGTGAGTGCCAGCACTGGTTGCAATGCCAAACCTTAGTGAAAAGCCTGTTTTTTTCACATTGTCATGACTTCCAAAACGGAGCAGGCTGAAATCTGCCATGCCTTTGATCAGAGTTAGAATTTTCTCTGCTAGCTCTGGTGAATTCCTATTTCTGATTGCCTAAAATTAGACTGAAAATAGCTAACTTCATCTACAGAGAATTCTCCCAAAGAAAAGATGACATTTCAAACCAGCCCTTGGTATTACAGCCCTCCCCCTGAGGACGTGTGGCACTGATTCATTTGCAAATAATTGGGTTTGGCTCAACACACCAGCTCCCATCTGAACACCAAGTACTCCACTTGTGCCACTGAAAGGACCCGTGGGTTGCTCTGCTCCACTGTGCAGTTAAATCTGTGATTTAAAGTTGGACAAAAAAGCTTCAAAAATTCCCCAGCCTTTTGCATGAAATCAGAAAGAACCCACAGATGCTTTTGTTGTCTCCAGGTCAGGAATCCAAGTGTGGATTTTGTCCTTGACTGCCCACAAGCACCCCAAGCATAAGCAAAGTGCAGCCAATCAAGAAATTCTACAGATCCAAGAGCCCAAACACGATGGAGAAGCCCCAGAGTGTCCAAGGACAGGAACCTGACTGCATTTCAAACAGAGATACTTGCAATTCACTTTTCTGCATTCCTGTCCCTCCAGAGAGCAGACATTTGTCACTAGACAGACACAAAATGAAGGACACTCACACAGTCAGTTGTCAGAGCAAAAAGAGAGAGCTTTATTATTTCAACCTCGATTTATATAGATTTTGGACAATGACTAGGGACAATGAGGTTGACACCTGTCTGACCCCACTGGTCAAACTAGAAGTCCATCAATTGTCCCTCCTCCAGAGAAGAATGCGAAAACAAAAAAAAAAAATTCCAAAACATCATCTTTGTTTGCATGAAAGTCTGTAAAAAACTCCACTACAAAAATGCAAACATCAGAAGACTGAAAAAAATCAGGGCAATCGACATTATGTCTGTTTTATAGTTATGAAGAGCTGGCTGAGCACTGGAGGCTGGTAGAGAATTCAATAATCTACTTGCTGAACTCTGAATATTCAGGAAACAATCACTTCTGGTTTTGCCTTATTTGTTCCTTTTTGGTTTCCTGTTGTAACTCCCACTACTAAGAGCTCACCACAACACGGCAGAAAGGGCAGCCAAAAACCCAACCCCACTCTCCTTAAATAGTGCAAAATTCAGAAAATAACTGGGGTCCTACACCACGGGGCCATGGCTCTGTTGCTTATGTTCACCACGTGTGTGGTATTTTCTATTTACCTTCTGTTTATTCAACTGAAGCCCCTGGTCATTGCTCGGAGTCCCTGAAACACGTCCCAGATGGGCTCCTGTGCACAGGAAGTCTCTGGAGTAAACTTTCTTTGGGAAAACATGATTTCACTGCTGGAGCTGAGAGCAGCTTGTCTGAGGGGTGCAGGGAAAAGAGAAACCCACCAGGGTAAAGCCCTGGATGTGCTCAGCCCGTGCTGGGATAACTGGTTTGAGACCTCATTAACCAGCAGGGAATGTCTAAGGGTTGTTCTTGGCAGGCAAAGCCAAACCTTTACCTGCAGTCATGTTGTAGAGGTTTTTAGTGACTCCCAGATGACATTATTAGTCTTCTCTCCATTCTTCAGAAGTCTTTTTTCTGATGTTTTCACCATTAAAATAATTTTTTTAAAATTTAAAAATTTATTTATTTTATTAAAAGAATATTAAATTTTATTTTATAAAATATAAATATATATAAAAATATAAATTTTTATATATTTGTATATTTTTATTTATATAAAATTATTAAAATAATAAAATTATAAAGAAATAAATACATAAATAAATGTAGTACAAGTCTCCCCCCAAGCAGTGTGGACTTTTTTGAAAGAATATTTTCTGCTTTAGCTCACTCTGATCTACCACTCTAATGATATCCAATAATTCACCTGGAACACCATGAAAAAAAAACAAAAAACAAAAAACAAAAAACAAAAAACAAAAAAACCTTGAAAGAAGGTATATATCAACAAAAAACTTTACCCCAGACAATAAGCTGAAAATTATCTTTTTTAAATGCTGTGTTTTGCTTTTAGTTATAAATTTATTAAAGCACAAGACAAAACCCAGTAGTAGTCAGACAGTGCAAGGACCAGTGCTGCCACGTGAAAATGGTGATTTTGTTGATGGCTGTTGTCACCCTCAGCAATGACACCAGGGACCAGCAAAATGGGAAGATTTTGTCTTTCTGCAGTTTTCAGTCTGCAAGGATTTTTCATCTCTAACAAAAATTCAGCTTGTGTATATAACTACAGCAGACAAGATAAACAGCATTGATTTCCAAGTGTGCCTTTGTTTAAGGGGGGATAATATTGAATTTGAAATTCAGGATTGAAAGGACAATATTGACTTGGGAAAGGATCATACTGCATGAAATGTTTGCTTTCCGATTCCTGCAGCTTAAGCAATTCCAAGGAAGGAAATCGTATCTTCACACCCCAGTCAATGAGGCACAAATTTATTTCTTACAAAGTCATTATTTCTAATAGATCTGATGGCAGCATTTTTCTTTGTGCCAAAGTCTGAGCTTTAAAAACCTTTATAATACATATTCTGGAAGAAATGGAAGGTTGCAGAGATTAGTTTGCAATTCCTTAGGTTTTCCTTGTTGAATTAAATCCTTCTCTGCTTATATGAGGAAAAGCTTCCCTGAGAGGACAATCTAGCTGGGATTTCTGCAGTGTTAGTCCATCAGTGTCTGCTGCAGCAATTTTAATTGCTGAAAGGAAAATCTGCAGCCTTGTGAGAGCTGCTGAGCCCCTGCTTCATTTTAATACAGCACTTGTGGAACTAAGCATTTTTCAGGATTTTGACAAAATGGAGCTTGCCTCACACACACCCCTGGATGTGAGGTCACACTTTGCTGGAATGCCTGTGATGGTACAGGCAGAAATTCTGAGTTCACCTGGAAAAAGAGCAGTGAAAACCCAGGATCTGCCCTGGCACAGCTCAGAGTAACTGCCTGTTCCCACCTTTCTCCAGGAGGCAGCAGCAGTATTTGGAAACTGTAATTTATTAACAAACAGAACAATTTAAAAGAATTAGGGGAAAAAAAAAAAAAAAGAAGAAGAAGTTTGAAGACTTCAGCCAAAGCCTGAATCACCCAGCAGAGCAGAGCCTGGGGTGCTTTGAAGGGTTGGGATTTCCCAGCTCCTTTTACCCTCTCTCAGCCCCTCACAGGTGATGGATCCCTCACTGTCACTCCAAACATGGGCACAGCAGGGACAGAGGGTGAACTGTCCTCTCCACCCTTCAGAGAAGTGTCTTTTCCAGCCAGAAAATGTTCTTGTTTTCAGCTCTCAGTCATGATTTTGTAAACCATTCTCTCTGCAATATCTCTCCCATTTAGGAATTTCAGAATTCCAGAAACAACAGAACAGTGGTAGCAGTACACAAGGAGCTTCAAAGTCCCTGAGTTTCTGTAAATCTAATGGTTATGTTCAAAGAAAACAGATCTCCACTTGCTTTCTTGAAATCATCACAGCTCTTCAGCTTGTAGGCCTCCAAAGGTCAGAACATGGGGGAAATGTCTACAGAAAAAGGCAAAAAAGGGCCAAGAAGACCACAGAAGACAACTGCATGCCATGCACACACCAGCCTGTAAGAACAGAGCTGAATTAAGGCACACTCCTCTTTTCTAGGCTGCTTTGATAAGGGCTGTAAAACTGAACACATCCAATCACCAGAAATATACAATTAATGTGTTTTAGATGCCTGCTCCTGTCCCTTCTCTCTCAAGTCAGACCATCAGCCAGACAGACACCGAGAGTTAACTGGGCTGAAAATGTCACTAAAACCTCTTTAAACTCTTTTTAAACTCACACCAGCAATCTCAGGGATTTATTTATTTATGCTCCATCAGCTCTACTCCAACTCAGATTGGAAGTGGCCTGTTTGTTTCAGGTCTGAGGAGCCAAAGTCCTAAATCACAAAGAAAATTGTGCTTTATGATGTGTCACTTAGGTGTCTGCAATCAGCAAAGCAGGGAAACCAAACTCAGATTGACCCACAGAAAGATTCAGAAGGAATATGGGAATTGATGAACATGGGTAGTGAACTCTTCACCACACACCCACAAAGAAAAAGATTTCAGGAGACTGAAGGGTTAAAGGCAATGCAATGGAAAATAAAGATGTTGGTATTGGAATGCACAGCACTTAATGCATTTTTCTTTTTAACAGTCTGAAGACTGCTAGCCCAAAGCAGACACTGAATTGATTTACATTTTATTAGATTCTGGTTTCCTGCATTTAAAAATAAGAGATGTTTGGATTCAATTATTTTTTTAAAGTATGCACACACCCACTCAATAGAGTCCACATTTGCATTCACAGAACGAGAATTACTTAGTGTTTTCCTGAAAAAAATACTGCTTAAAATTGACAAGCAATAAGAGGAGCAGGAAAACCACAAACATTAACACAAACTGGATCCTGCATGCCCAGCCTGTGCCATACAAATATTTTAATTGAATTTTAGGGAGCCCCTCTCTGAGCTCCCCAGCAGTGAGGGAAGGAGCCACTGTCACCTGTTCCTTCATCTCTGTCCCCCTGGGCCACCAAAGGTCCACGTGGAGACCAGATCATGGTCATGCTGTCCCCCCATTGCTGTGTGGCACAGGAAAAGCCACCCCTACCATTTGGGTGTCTCTGTGACCTCTCAACAGAAACCTGCAGAGATTTCTCCATTCCTTCATGCATTATCCAGAGGTCTCAACTTTTCCTTGTATTCACAGGGACCATTCAGGCCCTGCCTACACAGTGTGGTTGAAACAATCAAATTCCACTCTCCTGTAGAGGTTTTTTCCTTCCTTTCTCACCTCCAGAAGAGAAAGTCCTGGGCCAGTCAAGATGATCAAATGTTTCCTTTGATGCCAGAAGGAATGTTTATACATTTTTATTGCTGAAAAATGCAGATCCTCTTAATTAATTAGGCTGTATAACTCCTGCAGGCTCATCATGAGTGCTTGTGCCCACTTTTTGAGGCAACCAAACCAGAGCAGGGACACCAGCTCCTGCCCAATGTGCATTGTTGTCTAGGATAAGCATTTGTGATGCTTATTTAAGTGGAATAAGAAATATTCATGCATGTGTGTCCCCAGCAGCTTGTAAGAGTTCATGCATAAGGGAAATGCTGCTCTCAAGGGGCTGCAGCACACAGTGCCTGTTTATTTAAATATTGGAAATGGGTGAGTTTGAAACAGAATGGAGCAAAAAGCAGGAGGGAGGGAGGGAGGTCAGTGGCCAAGCTACCCAGTAGGAATGTTAAAGCTGAATTTTAATATATCTGATGAATTCGTGGTGCTTCCAAACTGTGTGAAATCCAATTAGCCTCTGGGAGAAAGGTTAGTTTGTTATCCCCATTCCCTATACATATGGAGGAGACTATGAAACAGATATTCAGGCTGTTGATTCTTTTTAAGCAGAAGAAAGGCTTGCTCTTGCATTCATGAGGGTTTTACACTGAGGATAAATGTGCTGTGGAGTTTGGGGGAACAAAGAGCACAGCCATGCAAACCCATAGATAAAACATTACCATTTCTCCAGTCAGAAAACCATAAAATGAGGAATTCTGGGTGACAGATTGGCTTTGAAAGGAGAGATTGCCAGCACAAATAGCCCCAGAACAGGTAGCACTTAGGAATTCAGGAAACTGAACCCTAACCAGCACCCCCTCATCACTCCTGAGAGGAAATTGTATTTTTGGGAGACAGAAGAGCAGCAGAGACTTTGGAAATAGCACAACTGCACGGCCAAGGTGAAGCAGCACTAATTGAAATGGGAGTCTTGAAAGTAAGGACACAGGGAGGCTGTAAAGGTGAGGCTGGAATATCCATTAATGGGATTTCCAGCTCCAAAAAACTCCTAAAATCTACAGCTGTTGCTGATCCTGTTGTGCACAGTTTCATAAAAGGGAAATTATGTTCATCTCTGTGCAGGTCTCTCCTGAGTGAGGCACTGACAGTGATGAGGAGATTTGGGGAAATAGATCCTCACCCTACGTACAACAACACAGACACAGCACACTGTGCCAGGATGGAGTGGTTTGGGACAAAACTGAAGTACTCATGCATTTCCATTTCCAGGGATAAATCCATTGTCTTTCAACCCACAATAAAATAAAATAAAATAAAATAAAATAAAATAAAATAAAATAAAATAAAATAAAATAAAATAAAATAAAATAAAATAAAAATATTTTCTAACTGCTGCCCAGCACACAGCCATGGAAGGAGAGGGCAACATCCCAGCACAAATAAAGTTCTGGAAAAATGGAGATTACACAGAATAGCTGTATTTGTTCCTACATTCTCTGTGATGCAGTGTAAAGAGACATGAGAGACAATTCTGTCTTTGGTAGTCACCCAGAGTGACAAAGGAAATTCCATGAAATGTGATTTAGTTTCCCTGTAACACGTGGATGTGTTTTACCCACTGAGGCAGCCTCGCTGAGAAATGGAGTTATTTGAGGTTGTCCTGCTGACATCAGTAACTTCCTTCCAAAATTAGTGCTGGGGGAAAATGAGTGTCAGACTTGCTGTTTTTATCAGTGCATCAGCAGAGTTCAGGGACATTTCAGTTCAAGTCAGGCAGCAGCACTCCTTTGAAGGAGCAAATTCTGCCCTGGCTGTGTCTCTCCTGGCACAGCAGCACACTGACACACTTTGTCAGGGACACCCTCATCCTCCTTGGCACTTGTGGTAGACAGATTTTGTTGATTAGGATTGAGTAAGTCACAGAAAACCCACAATTTTTGCTCTAAAAGACACAGTGGCCTGGCCTTGTTTGGCCTACATAATCTTCTTTTCTAGAGTGGGCAATAAAAAATAGGATAGGATAGGATAGGATAGGACAGGATAGGATAGGACAGGACAGGACAGGACAGGACAGGACAGGACAGAACAGAACAGAACAGAACAGAACAGAACAGAATAGAATAGAATAGAATAGAATAGAATAGAATAGAATAGAATAGAATAGAATAGAATAG
>JANPWX010000544.1:407148-450423 GCA_024734555.1 Trochalopteron elliotii
AAACAAACAAACAAAAAGATCCCCAGCCCAACCAAACAAAAAACCCACAATAAATCAAGAAAGTGACAGGATAAATGCTTTCCCTCCATCTTATTTGGCACTTTGGCAAATGTTTTTGGATTCCTCTGTGCCATCCTGGGTTTCCCAGCCCAGGGAAGACACAGGTACAGGGGTGTGGGCCCCAGTCCTTTGGGGTGTGAGGGGGACTGGGGCACAGGCACAGGGTTTGCCCCTCTGTTTTGTACATCTATAAAACCCTACACACTCCCCCATCCAGGGAGATGCTGAGGAGTTGATATTTTTACTTCCTGCTATCAACCTGCAGGGAAAAAAAAGACACCAATGTGAAATATTCAACCTCTAAGTAACTCTTCCTAATTCATCTCTAAACCTGGTGAGGGACAAACTGTCCCATCCTCCAGCAGTATAAATTCATTTACAGCCTATGGATACAAGTCAGCCAAATTATCAAATTACATGGGAAGATGCAACTGGTCTGTGTTTAATTAACACTGGCTTTGCATTTCATCTTGCTCAAAGCATCAGTGCTGTTGCTCAGTTCCTTAAATATTCTGTAAAGGCTCCTAGAGGCATTTTGACTTGTTAAATTTCAGTGTTTGCCAGGATCTTTATCACACTGTTAATTCTGGGGATTAATGGGAATTAAAAATGGTGGCCTTTAAAAATTAAATTGTAACAGATGCTACATGAAATCTAAAGGAAAGTAACAATTGTTATCAAGCTGTTCTTCCAGGGAGCTAAATTTTCTTCCTTAATTACAGTTCTGAACCTGTTCTTTGTGTTTTGGGAGATATCCTGAATTTACAGTGAATGCATATCCCCATATCAGAAGAGTTTTGTTTTCACCTTAATTTCTGTTAATCTTCGAATAAAGCTATTAATTTTTTTTCCCTAATTAGCAGGTCTTTTCAACTCAGCTGACAGCCAACAGGGTAGTGGAAAATTCAGCATTATGTCCTGAGCTAAACCATATTAGGGTAGAAATTAACAGTGTTAAGCAGGCTGGGAGATAAAAATACTTTGTATAGCACATATAGAGAGGCTGCTGAAATGGATGTCCCAAAGCCTTTCACATGAAAATCTCTTTTTTTTGCCTTTTTTTGCAAAGTATTTCATCCCTTCCCACATCTGCAGGACCAGTGACAGTCGGTGTGCAGCAACGTTAATGGAATAATTGATGCAGCAATGGTGAAATAGATGATGTGTAAAATGGCAGGCTGCATAATTGTCTGGAGTGACTTCAAGTATTTCTGCAGTGAAAAATTGTCCTGTTTTGCACTCCCCTCACGTCTCCTTGCTGCTGCCTGGCAAGCAAATTTCATTTGGAGACGATCCCAAGATGCAGTTGATTTACTGGCGGGATTCCAGGAGGCAGGAGGTTAAAACCTTTCCTACCCCGACCCAACAGCACCTGGGAGAGGCATTCCAGGGCTCACACTGCTTTAAATTACAGCGTGGTAATAAACACAGCACACCAGGGTGGAGCTGTGCCACTGAGCAGTGGCAGAGGAGCACCTGATTAGAGAAACAAAAATATGACTTTTTAATATCTGACCTTTCGTTTTTGCAATATGAAATATTACGTGATGGGAGGAGGGGGGAATGGGAGGAACACGAGTTTCTAAAATGATGATGCAATTAATTTGTGCTCCTGTGAAACATGCAGGAGCCATTACACTTGCATGGCATTTCTCATCAAACTGGTTGTAGACTACTGAAACAATTAGAAACTAATTGCTGTGAGATTCCCCCAAGAGATACGTGATGGAAACAGGAGGTGGCCAGAGGCTTACACACAGCAGTGTATCTGTTTCTTTGCCCAGCTCCAGGGGACAGCACACTGCAGCTCTGGGCTGGTGCAGAGGTGATGCAGGAGCTCACAGCTCACTCACTGACATTCCCTTTGTGCACTCCCGGGGATAATTGGGTGTTGCTTTGCTTGTCTGAACCACAGAAGTCATGCGTCAGGATTTTTAACTCCTCCATCCACTGCTGCATGAATTCATCAGCTCTTCGCCTATCCTCCTCTCTCCAGCTCTTCCCCAGCCCTCACCCCTGGAGACTGAGTGTTGTTTCCATGGTAAATGGATCCTTTCTGCTGCTGTGAAGGACACCAGCCTGGCATCTTCCATGCAGGGCTTCCCTGTCCTGCCACAGGAGCTGGTCATTCCCCCTGGCACTCTGCTGAGAGGCAACGATGAACACAGGGAGCACCTCACAGTGGTCCTCACCCTTCCAGGGGTAGATATTGGAGATTCTTTCCTCCCCCGACCCTTCCTGCTGAGCCTCACCTCTGCACTAAAGAGTTTCTTGTTCCTTGGCAGGTTTTGAGTCAGCTTCTGATCTCAATTATGTGCCCACCAGCCCTGGGTCAAAGCACTCTGAGTCCCCTTTGTGACTGTGATCAGCGACTTTTGCAGCTACAGTTGAACAAAAGGATGTTAAATAACCCTTTGTTAGGTTCAGCAAAGCTGACTCATTAATAATACCCATGAAAAGATGCAGGTGTTTTGTTGGGTTGGCTTGTCACTGCAGGGTTTTTTGTTTGTTTCAGGGGTTTTTAATTTTGTTGTGGATGCCAAGAAGGGAACAAGGTTTGCTGTCTGGTCACGATGGGAATGCTGCTCATACACAAACAGCTATTGTTATAAATGCATATTATAAAGTTGGCTTTTCACAAATATTAGACTGAATAGTATAAGTATAACTGTACTGTAGTGTGTTTTATTAATAGAGTTTAGAAAAGTGATTAATGTATTTTCTGATTGTGACATAGTGTAAAGAGTAAAAAGACTAGGTTTTTTTTCTTCTTTGTAACATCTAAAACTGACCAAGCCAAAAAGTATAGGCTTGTACCCCTGCATAAAAAACTGCCAACTTTCTGGTTTTTTAATCAAAATAAAAACAACCAAAAACCTCAAGAAGAAAATTTATGACACCCATGTTACCAGAGTGGAGCCACCCACAAATAAATCTACTAGATAAAATGATTGAAAAGACACAGCAATCCTTAAATATCGAAGTCTGAAAGAGTGAAAAGTGTGCTGCTGGCTGACTTCATGCCAAGCACCCTCGGCCAAGAAACTTTTGCTTTTTATCTCCTAATTGTCTATTTTTAATTTTTATTGAACTCATAAATTTTTAAAAGACAGTGAAACTCGTTTTTCACAGCTATGTAGGTGTTGCAGAGAGGCTGAGGACCCAGTTTTGAACAGGGATGTAAATAAAAGGGCCAAAGCCACCCTGACACTTGAGCCTCGTGGTGCAAACCCACTGGAGCAGAGCATCAGTCAGGCCTCACTCCCTGATTGCACTGACAGCACCTCTGAAACTTTGCATTTTTAGTTTTTCCCCCCTCGAATGTTTCACGGGCTCCCTTTGCTGCCTTCCCCTTCCATCTCAGACCCAGATCATTCCTGACAGGTAATCCAGCAGTATCAGCCTCTCCCCTGGCAATCTCCCTGCCCTCGGTGCTGTGCTTTCAGTTTGCTCCAGCTCTCTCACAAACATCCAGCTCAGACAGCCAGGGCTGAGCTTTTTTAAGAAACACTGAATTTCTGCAATTCCACTTGGGCTCAAGAACTGCAGAAACACAGAATTCCTGAAGCATGGGAGAGCAGGGGTAAGTGGAGGGAGGTAATTGTAACAAAACCAGTGTTGTGCCTTCCTCGGTGTCTCTGAAGAAATCTTGTTCAGGATATTTATCTCCATCTGGAACACGGTGCTGGAGGTCACTAAAATGTCACTGTGCTAAAACAACTTCCTCTTATTCCCCCCTGTGTGCCCAGGCAGTGAAACATCTGTAACCAAATAAGGCAACACACGAGCATCCTTAAAAAAGAATTAGGGAATCATGTCCTGACAATTAACACGCTGGTGCAGTCAATTCCTGGAACATCAACTCAGCCATGGTACTTGCACACTACAGCAGCTTAACAAGCA
Organism: Trochalopteron elliotii; assembly: GCA_024734555.1. NCBI lineage: Eukaryota > Metazoa > Chordata > Aves > Passeriformes > Leiothrichidae > Trochalopteron > Trochalopteron elliotii. The sequence goes on from JANPWX010000544.1 coordinate 411,112, forward strand.
TTTTGCTTTTGCTGTCTTGAACTCAAACATGCTGAAGTAATTTTAAAAACCTGACGCTCTTCTCCCTGTGTAGGCCAGGCTAAATATTTTGTTTCTTCCCTCCAGAGAATACATAATCTACACTATTGTCTTGTTTCAGTTCCAAGGCAGCCTCCTTAGACAAAAGAAAAATACTGCCTGCCTAGGAAATCAGCCTTAGATAATGAATAGTACATTCTCTTTGCAACTCCTTTCCACTTCTTTGTAACACCAAGGCAAGCATTAAATTCACTTATCCAAGCTGACTTATATTTCAATTTTTACTCTGCTGTCCCTTTCCCCTGGTTGTCTGATCTGGTCCTGTGGATGCACCAACTGTCCCTGGGTGTGTTGGATTAAGTCACAGTTTTATTCAGCTGGGCTCTGACCATGGAAATCCCAGCTTGGGCACCCACAGCCTGTCTGGGGTGAGCAGGGGGAAGCTCTTTGTGTGCAAACAAAACTCTCCTGGCTACTCAGTAAGATGCTGTTTTACACCCAGATCTCCTTCCCTGGGAGCAAAGCCAGACTGGATAAATATACATTTATTGAAGGACCACCAGGTGGTCATAGAATTAAGCATTATATCACAATAACATATTGACTCTCAACAAAAGAGTGCTATTCTGGCTACTGCATGGAAAATTTAGGCCAGAAAAAGTTTCCAGTCTTTTCCAGAACAGATTTTTTTCTTCTCTTCAGGATGCAAATGGAAATCTGGGAAGTGTTTATCTTAGGACCTGAGCCTTTGCCTTTGTAATCCCATTTAAGGTGCCCATTTAATCCCATTTCAACTCACCTATAGTGAATTAGAAATAAAGCATCATTTTTGTAAGGTCTGCCACTGTGCTACAGTCATCCCCTCCAATTCTGCATTAAAGGGACATCTCTGAAGAGCCAGGGGGTGCTTTTATTCAATCCTTTGCAGCTCCTCTAATGCTGATGAGGGATGTCCCAGAACCTGGGGGGAATTGGGGGGAATTTGGGGGAGTTTGGGGGAATTTAGGGTTTACCCTGGTGAGCATCACACCCACTGAGAATCAGGAGCAGGTCTGAGCCCTGGCCATGAGATCAATGCTGAGAGCTGCTCCTGGAGATGTGTGTGGGACAGAATTTGAGCAATGTGACACAAGTACTTTGAAACAAATCATGGGATACAAACAGCAGCTGTATCCCATGTTGTGGTGCCTCAAGTACATGTGAAAAATAATGCCATTCCTTAAAAAATTTCCTTGTGTTAGATTTAATTTTGAATTAAATCAAAATTTAAATTTGAATTAAATCAAAATTAAATTAATTTTGAATTGCTGATGAGAATTTGGTTTTGTTTTGGGATTTTTTTTTCCAGCAGGTAGCAACATAGCAGCACACAAGAAAAGGTATCCAATTTGCATTGTGTATATATTCATCATGCTGTAACTTCCCACTCACAGTTACAGCCCTTAATAAGATGATGTTGCTCCCTTGTTTGTGTACACAGCCCAGGCTGCCATTTGGGGGTTAATGAATGAGAGCAAGTGAAGGCATGGAAATAAAATTAGCAATGCCCAGAGCAACCCCACTTTATCAAACTCACCAGTTTATAGGATTAGCAATGGATTCTGTGCAAATCTCTGCTATGGGTATTACCAGCAAGATTTATGCCAATTAGCAGTAACAGTGCAGATTATTTGGGAAGAGCATTGACAAGAGCTAAAAGCTCCCTGCACTTTCAAAGTTCGTTGTTGGGACATCCATTTCAAGCATTCAAGTCCACCCCCAGGATTGTTTTTACTCATCTCCCAAGTGCTATTTGATTGTATCCATGGCATTGTTTCCTGAGGCAGTGAAGAAGGCTGAATTGTTCCTTTCCTAAGATAAATCCAAGGATGATTTTCCAAGACAAATCCTGCACTCTCAAACTTCTCTGCATTCAGGCTGCCCTCAGCAGAACCCCACCTGTGTTATGTTCTGCACTCCTCTGTGTGATTCTGACCACACTGGGGAAATTCCCTGCTGAATTCAAGAGGGATCAGGCCCAAATCCCCACAGCAATCAAGGGCCTGAGGGAAAGAATTCCAGAAATGTGTTGGTAGGTGCCACATGAGCAGCAGCAGAGGAACATTCCTGATGGAGCACAGCTCCTAAAACCTGCAGTTCTCCTGGGGGCATCAAGACAGCAAATCCACACACAGATTTCACTGATAATCAGATTAGAAAAGGAAAACTTCACGGAAATTGGACTTTCCCCATATACTCAAACCTACAAGACAGGGACAAGGCTGAAACCTTGGTGCCATTGTGGATAAAACATCCCTTGGAAAGCCAAGTTTTTGGGGGAGGGCCATTGGTTCTGCTCCTCTACAAGCAAGTTTTAATAAATTAATGAACTTCCAAGGCAGCATCCTCTCATCTCTGCACGGGGGATTATTTGGAGCCCTGGGGGATGTGTGAGCTTGTCCCACTCTGCAGGGACAAAGGTGCTGAGTTTGGTCTGATCCCACACACACACACACACACATACCACCGACACACTAATGGGTTTTTGCTCTAAAACAGTTGATAATCTCCCAGCCAGTTTATCCTGAAGAAAAGCTGGTTACTGGAACTAGGTATTTACAACTGTGACAATTACATTGAAGCAATTTGTGTGCAGACTTAATTATGTTTCTAATGAAGATTAACTTAAATTAAATGCTTTTAATTACAATTTGCACTGCCTTTGGCTGTTGTGCGGACTGTATTCTGACACTCACGCCCCACCAGACATGAGATTTATACTTTGCTGTCAAAGCTGACCATAATTATTGGCTGGATATTTGCTGTCAGGTGGTGCTGACATTGCAAAAGGGCTCAGTGCTGGAAACCACGGTGTGGAAGGATCAGAGATTGAACCTTTCAAGAGCTATTTGCTCAAACTCCTCAGCTAACACCCTGTCTGCCCTTTTGATTGCAAGTGCTTCTACCTGTCTGCTCCAGCTTTCTCCAGAAGAAAAGCAAATGTTGCTTTTTATTTCAGTAGAAGCATGTGTAAGCCTCCATCTCTGTATAATTTGCTGGAGTCCCTTCTTGACAACTATGGGAGCCCAGCTTACATGTTAGATCCAAATTTGAAAAAATTAATTCCAAAGGGTCCTCAGAGGCAGCATCTTCATTATCCAGAAAAGCTTGGCATGTAAACTCCACCTACCAGCATTCAAAAGGAATGGGTGATCAAAGCCAGATTACAAATTCATTAGCAATTAATCTGTTCAGGAAAACTTTCCCTGGTGCTTTGCAGGAATATGATAGGAATATGATTAATGGTAATAGTTACAATAGGATTATGGCCAAACCCATAAACAGCTGCTAAGAAATACAACCACAGGAGCCTTGGAGTTTCTTTGCTGAAGAGATCTTGTCTGGTGGAGATGTGCTCAGAGCTCTGTGTCCTTCCACTGTCACTGGAGGCCTTTCCAAGCCTTAACATCACTGTGAAGAGCTGGTAACAAGAGACCTCAGCTGCATTTCAGGGGCAGAATTGCAGTGCCTGGCCTCCTTTATGCCCTGTCCAACTCTAATGTCTCCAGGAAAATTGAAGATGACATAAGGCAGGGCAGAGCACAACCAGGGCTTCCCCTTTTGGGGTTTGCCTTGTTCTTTCTCTCTGTGTGCTGGAGTGGGAATGAGTTACAGAAAATATTACAGAATATATTTCATTTCTCCCTTCTTTCTGGGCAGACTGTCACAAGAACAGCTCTCACTGTGGGCACACGTGTGACACTTCACCTCCAGCACAGCCCTGTGGCTTGGAGCCTGCATCAGCACTTTGTCCTTCCCCAGGAGGCTGTGACAGCTCCTGCCTGCCCTCCCTGTGAAGGGGAAATCAGGGGGTGCCAAATTCCCCTTTAAAGCACAGCCTCATCCTAGAGAAGGAGTGTTTTGTGCAGTAAGAAACATAAAAAATCTCCAACCCAAGTCACAGCCTGTCTGGTTTGCCTGACAGGGAAGAATCACAGAATGGTTTAAACTGGGAAAGAGCCTTAAGATCATCGAGTCCAGCCACGAACCCAGCCCTGCCAAGGCCACCACTCAGTTGGGAATAATGCTCATCCCACTTAGTATTCATTCAATACATATTTCATCATGTTGATGCATATTTTATTGCACTTCTTGTACCAATTCCTCCAGCATTTTGCTTTTGCAATGGTGCCTAATAACCCATGATTGCATGCAGCCCTGTGTGTTTGTGAGTGGTGTGATTCCCCCCTGTCCTGAGGAGGAAAGGATCTTTCCAGGCTCCTGTTTTCCCTCTGTATTGTTTCCAGTTTAGTTTTCCCTCTCTGAGTCTCTTAGCCCATTTTTTCCATTACAAGAATGATCCCATTCCTAACTCCACTCCACTCCTACAAACTTCCACCATCCAGCTTTTTAGATACAACATCCATGGCCACTCCACCCAGAGAAACCAGATCCTGGAATTTTTACTTTCACCCACAGTCATCCTGACTGGAGTAAGTTTGATTAATAGAAATACAGATTATTACTTGGTAAAATACTAAGAAAAATGTGTATTTGCACAAAAGATAAACCAATGCTCACCATCTTTTTTTTTTTTCCCTAAGCTGCTATTTCTGAGTGAAGAGGCTGGCTTGTGCATGGCCACTGCACCACACTCTGCAAAATCAGGCAATGGAAACCATGAACATTTCTGCAGTTTATTATTTCCAACGTGTTATTTGACCCACCAAAGAAGTCTCCCAGCTTTTAAGAGCTCAGCAAGGAGGATGCACAGCACTGATGATTGAGTTCATTCCACAGCCCAAGCTAATCCTATAAAGAGCCACCTGAAAATGAAGAAAAGGTCGTGCCTGCAGAGCTGTGCATGTGTGCTTATGTTTATATATCTTATGTATATTTATATCCTTATGTGCACAAAGATGATTTCACATCTTGAAAGAACACACAATCTAATATTTTACAATATCCCAGATGAAATGGTTTCACCATCAGATCATCAAGGACAAAATGTCAAAGCAGCTGTTGAAGGTCCTACATCAAATTATTTCCTACAAGGAAATAGATTCCTGTCTACAGAAATCACTAGCGGCTTTAATGACCCGTGTTAGAACTTGGAGCATTTGAATAAAGCTCCCTGAATGTATCTAAATTAAATCAATACCCTTGCACAGTTATGCCTTTTTAATCAAATGCCATATGTGTTTTTTTGCACTCAGATTTAACACATGAATTTTAGGCCGTTTCCCTGAGAGAAATGAAATAAACAAATTTCATATGTATTTATTTCTAGGAGTACAAAATACATCCCCCTTCCCAACACACTTCAGGGCAGATTTACAGGAACTAATTTAAAAAAACATACATGTACACACGCATATGTGTGTGTGTGTGTGTATATATATATATATATATTTATATATACAAAATTAGCAAATTTGTGGACACCCAACCACGCCCAGGGAAACATAAGAGTGAGGAGCACCACTGACATTTTTTCAATGTGCTTCAGGCCACTGGGAAGTGTCCAAATGTGAGGGCCTTTGAGGTAAAATTACCCCTGATGTAATGGATTTGGGAAGCCCTCAGAGCACCCACTTTGCTGGAGCCTCAGCACTCAAGGTAAGAGAAGCTCTCTCAGCAACTCATGTCCCAGAATATCTGCAGGTTTGAAAATCCAAGTCAATACCCTGATTTTGTAACAGAGGAGTGGGGAAAGAAAAAGAGAAGGAAAAATGTGTTTTTTAGCAAATGACAGCCTTGCAGGTTTGTTTTCCCCCCACTCTGGATGTTCTCTGGGCAGCAGAGCAGAGAACAAAGCCCACGCTGGCAGGTTCCAAAGGGCTGGATTAGCATAGTGAGACCCAGAGGCAGATGGCCACAGGAGCCCTCTGGGACAGGGTATCACAGACACAAAGCCTGTTCCCTGAGACCAGCACAGGTTCACATCCCTTCCATGGCTGCAGCCAGAATCTTGTCTGGGCAGGCTCCAAAGTTTGCTCTTTGGCCAGTAAAGCACAGGCACTAAAGTGGCTGAATTCAGCTAAATTCAGTCATTCTGCTCTCTCACTGAAGGTGACATAACCCAGCTTGTTCCCTGATCCACACAGCACTGACACCAACCAAGCCCCAGAGACATGTCCAGTGTCACCCCTGCAGGTGACAGGCTCAGTGAGTTCCAGGATTCCTTTCCTGCACCCAGGAGACTGGATCAGGAGGGGCAGGACATTCCCTGTGCATCCAGGTGCTCCAGGAACAGGTTAAGGCCATTTATCTAACCAGCAAAACAGCTTGAAAAGCATCTCCTGCTCAACAGCAAACTTCAGTGTTTGCAAAGGATGCTGGAAAAGCACTGCTGACTCTGTTTTAGCTAATTCCCTTCTCCTGCTCTTCCAAATCATTCTGTTCCCTGTGGCAGATTAATGATAAAGAGGCTCTTCTGCCAGCCAATGATCCCAAACTTCAGGTCACCAGCCTGTTTGTTGCCCTCTCCTTTCATCCTGTACTCTCCGTGCATACTCCCCAGCAAAGAATTCTTCCTTCATTTTGGAGCTGTGAAAAAAAAAATCAAGTTATTCCAGCTGCTCACACCTACAGGCCCCATTTCCACCTGGAGGTCCTCCAGGGATAAGTGGAGATTAATTGTGCTCTCCCCCAAGTCCTTGCTTTGATAAATGAAATTTGCCTACGTGCTTTGTCCAGGAAGAGCAATTTCGAGCAGGTATGGAGAGCACACAGTGCAGCAGTTCAGCACAATGCAGTTGGGAGTCTGATTAATTGACAAGGAAAAATAGAAATAAACCTTCCAAGGACTGTAGGGAACCAGGGTACAGTAATGGGGGAAGTGAGAGAGGTGTGGAAAGGATCACTGAGCTGGGCAGGGGAGCAGGGGAGTGCTGAAACCTCTCTGCTGTGGTACCTGCTGGGTGACCTGGGCCAGCCAAGAGGGTGTAAAATAAAAAGAGATCAGTGAGATAAGGGATCTTGGCTGCTTTTAGGACCAGTGTGACATCTCCTACCTGTTGTTGCAGGACACGAAAGAAAGATGAGGGAGTCCAAATATTTCAGAAGACAAAGAGCATAGAAAAAAGCCCTTATTGTCTAATTCTTACTACCTTTTATAAGGTGTTCCCATACAGACTCAACATGGTTGGTGAACAGGAACAACACCTCTCTAATGCCATGGGTTAAACTGGAGAAACAGTGAAACACCACCTGGAGAAAGGTTGTTTTGAGAAAGGAGAGTTATTTGCCAAGATTGTTTTGAGAAGAAGCTTTCTGGAGAAATTTTTCCTTGGGAAAAAGTTAGCAGCTGCTAGCAGGCTAAAATCCCTCAGACCCAGAAACATCAGGCCCACATCCTACCCACAAAATGAGATGTAGCACTGGGCTTCATTTGTACCACACCTGAGGTGCACTGTCCTTCCTGAGGACACAGCATCACCTCCCACACCCAACACCAAAGTCTCTTTATTCTCCAAATGTACATGATTTCCCTGGATTTTGGTCTGACTCACCCTTGAATAATTTAATCAAGCCTGGAGTATTCCTACGTTTGACTAATTGCTTGTTTTGGAAGGTGCTCTTTCTCCCCCCCCCAAATTAAAAGGTGTGCTCAGCCAAGGTAATCCTGTCTTGTTGAGGCATAAATCCATTTATGCAAGTTACCAAAGCTACCACTCAGCTTTTGAGGGCTGGAAAACTTAAGGAGTGTCCTATATTGAACTGAATCACAAGTACTTCTCCATTTCATCAATATTCCCTGAACTTCCCACTCTGAATTGCTGCAGGAAAAAGTGTCTCTCCCTATCAGTGTCCTTACATTCAAATTTTTAATCTTTCATGCTGCCTGCTGGGACCGTCTGAAGAAGGAGCCCAGAATAACCACAGTCATCCCAACAATTCTAAACTTTGAACCTAAATTCATCCATTTGGCACCTGTGATTACTGAATTTGAGCCCAATTTGACACCGCCCTTATTTTGACGCAGATTTGCCACAACGTTTCTGTTGCCATGTGCCACTTCAATTACAAACACTCTGTCTCCACACTGCTGCCTTCCAGATGCACTGAACTTCCCCTCCTGCAGACTGCAAGAAAATGACTTGGCTCCCTTTCCACTGCTTTCTTTTTATTCCATTACATCAGGCAAATAAGCAAGACCAGTTTGCATTAATTTAGTACATCACTTAAAATTCCCTGCACTATTTTTTCTTCTGAAGAGATACAAAAAACCCACCAAAGCATCCAAGCCCCATGCACTGGTAACCTGTACATTAAAATATCCATATTCTTTCTTATTCCAAGGAGAAAGAGAAGGATAGAAAGCAAGAGGAATTCTTATAACATCTCCCCAGGAGGTAAACGTTGATTCTTTCATATAACTGAATTTTATTACTGGTGATCAAGGGCCAAATCCTGTTTGAGCTTAATTTTCAGTCCACCTATTTTATATAAATGCTGGAGTGAAATGGAGGAGAATCTGGCCAAATTCACTATACTAGGTTAAAAAGGCACAGGATACTTGCCTCCTACAGGTTTTGGGGGTTTTTTTTTGTGACTTCCAAGATGTGGTCTCTTGGTTATAATTCATCCAGTGACAACTCTTAGAGCAGGACTGATTCACAGACAGAGATGCCAAGCCAATGGCTCTGCTTACTGTCCTTATCCCCAGTGACAAACTGACAGAGCAGGTGCTTCCCTTCACCCAAGGCCCTGCAGACCTGAGATCTGCTCCAGCAAGCAAATGCAGGCAACCTATTTGATAAGGCTGAAATAACCATCAGACTGGATAACTCTTAGAACCAAGGAAATGAACTTTTGGGCCTCGTGATGCCCCTCTTGAGCTCCACAAGAAGATAAATTTTCCAGTCCAGCTCACTGGCCATGCTGCATTTAGAGCACCCAGCATCTGGCCTTGTACAACATTTTTATTTCTTTTTGCAAGAAGGAGGCAGCACATCCCACGGGCACCCTTCCATTCACCTGTGCAGATATCTGTTTTAATCCTCTGCCCACTGGGGTGTGCAAAAATGTCTCTTTCCTCACCTGCCTCCTGCACGGACATGTGGGAGCTGCTGTTGCTGACCTGGCAGTGAACTGCACTGATGGGAGCTGCTGCAGCACCTTGGCCTTGACCTGGGGGAACCAGGGCTGCCTCCAGAGCACTGCTACCACAGCAAGGCAGAACAGCCCTGAATCTGCCCCACTTCTGATCTGCTCTGGCTTTGGGGGACCTCACACCACCAGAGCTCTCCTCAGGGCTCACTCTCAGCAGCCCCAGGCTTTGTTCAGCCATTTACACCAACAAAAAGTGAGAGCAGACTGCAAAGGAAGACAGAAGATCAGGGGCTCTGTGGCCAGCTGGGCAATAAACAAGCACCTCCACTAATAGGATTAAACTCTTGCTAGATTACAAGTGTGTCAAGTTTACAAACAATCAGACTGGGGCCATGCCCTCAATTTGCAGCGCTTGATGCTACAGGTGGCAGCTCTGGGGCAGGCACAGACATTTATATTTGAGAGTTCAATATAATGCCCTCATCCTCTCCAGTCAGACGTTTTACTGTTTTACTCTGAGCACATTAAGTGGATCCCTGCCTCAGTCCCTCTGTCCAGGTTCATTTCCCTGTTTTTTGCTGCCACACTGATGATTGCCTATGGCCCCTGCACAGTGGAGAAGCCAAGTGCAAGCTGGAGCAGATGTCTGCTCAGTGAGCAAAAGAAAAATCTGAAAATTAACTCCACAGAACTGGAGGAAACCTGGAACTGGGAGCTAGTTTTGTGTTCTGCAGGCAAACAGACAAATGGTTGGATTAATGAAGTCCAGTTCTGCTTACAGGTTCTCGGATGAGATTTGAACCCCAGGATTTCTGTCTGGTCCAGTCTGTCTGTTCAGTGCATCCCTGTAAATTAATGAGCCAGAGCAGGATCTCAAAAGATGCTTGTCTTACCCTCCAGTGATGCAGCAGAGGGGAAGGGGCCATGTCCTGGACAGTCCAGCTCTGACCCGTGCCAGTAGCACGACCAGAAAGACAACAAAATAATTAGGGAAGCATCTCTGAGGAAAACATCCCTTCTAAGCCAGGCAGAAGTTATTTCTTGGAGCTCTCAGCTGTGAAAAGCAGCTCCTCTCCCACAGCCTGAGCAGCTCAGCTTTGGCACTGAGGCAATTCCTCAGACAAAGGATGTGCCAGAGCTGGGTTTACATGCCTGCTGCACAGGGGTGCTGCGTGCTCAGCCCCGCTGCCCTCACCTCCCCTCTGCTCACACAACTCTGCTACAAGGATGCAGCTGCTTAGAAATGATCCTGAGCTGCTTGGATAAATTAGGAGAGATTTTTTTTTTTCTTCTGCACATTTTGTTTTTTCCTCTGCAGCCATGAAGAGGACAAACACTGAACCTCCTGCCTGGAGCTGCCTCAGATGCTGGCAGGGAAAAAATAGTAAAGGTTGTTTTGTCTGGTGCCTAAGTGGATAAAATGGCAGATTTGCCCTAAGAGAAAACTGGGTAATTTCTGAGACTGGCAAAGCAATGCTCCTGCTAACAGTATCATGCAGAAAATCCTCTGTACACCCTTTCCAAGTGCATTTTTAAACTGTTAGCACTTAAACAAGGGACAACACTGTTAAGAAGGACAAGGGAAAGCAAGATGAACTACATTACTTTGGTTTTAAAAGCAGCTTTAGGAACAGATTATCAACCAGTGTAAATCAATAAATCTGCACTGCTTTTAATAGAGCGACCCAGGCTTGTGTGAGTTCTTCCTCTGCAAATAGCACCTCAGACCTCCCCTTTTACAGCGTCTCAAATTCATGCTTTGGGGATATTCCATTGTCAAGAAGGATCTATTTTTCTAACAGTTCTCTTGCAAACATATCCCCAAATGTGACAGCCAGACAACTCCCATACCAGCCCTGCTAATGGATTTCTGCAAAGCCTAGACCTGTGTGCACTGTGCTTTGGGAATGTGTTTGTTTTGAGTGCAACCAGAAATAGCATCTCCACCTCTGTGCCACCCATTACACGGGTGCCACCCACAAGGAATTCTTTCACAGCTCTCCACTGAGAGTTCAGCAGTTTGCCCCTAACTAAAAGGAAGAAAAAGGGATAGAAACCTTGAGTATCATGCCTGGTTATTACAAATACACTGTGGCACTGGGGATGCTCCCAGTATGGGGCTGAGGTCCCCACCTGCAAAGTGTCACAGAGCTTAATCCCTCCCTAAGCTTGGATATTTTCCCTCTTACAGATGTTATTTAAAATCTGAAATAAGGCTGAGGCAGCTCCAGCCATGTCCATTTCTGCATTCAACAAGATGCACTGTTTTTATGAGAGTACAAGCAGAAAGTGCTGAAACAGCACTGGGCAACAGAGAGCAGGCTCTGCTTAGGCACCTTTAGTACAAGAAAATGCTGATGCAGGGCATCAAGGCCAGAAGATATCAGAATTGCTTTAGTCAGGCTGAAAAAATGGCATGCAATTATCAAACCCATTAGAAAAGGCTGCATTTGGAGGGGATCCACCCAGAGACTCGATTACTGCCACAGCTGTAATCTCTGCATTTCTCAGGGGTTCCTTTAAATCACAAACTGAGCCCAGCCAGGGCAGGGACACCTGCAGGAGGGGACAGACCTGCACACAGGGCACTAACTCAATACTAGACATGAGTAAAACAATACAAATTAAAAGTAGCTCTTGGGGATGCTGTGACCTTTGCTGTTACAGATGGGTTTATTCCAAATGACAGAAGCATTTAAATGACTGGGTAATGGTTTCCCCTCCAAAATTGCATTTCTTGCTACATCAGACATTGCTGATTCCTAAATTATAGCTTGTCTTTAAGTAGGTTTTTCCAGTCCTTGCTCCACAGCAGCTGGCTGGGACAGTGATATCATTCCTAAGGAAAAGCCACAAACTTTTAAGTGAGCTACAGTCAAGTTCAATTAAAAACAACACAGGCATTTAGAGTTACAAAGAACAAAACTTTCAACAGCCAGCTGGCCTGAGGGAGAAGAAAACCCATAAAATCAAGGCTTATTTTGTGTAGCAGCAGATTTAAGCCAGTGTGCTGGCATTTTGGATGCAAATGCTGCAAGGGCTGCACGGGGAGGATGGACTCTGCTGAGGATGGGGATAAAGGCCTGACTGTTGAAGAGCCTCATTCTGCACTGGTGAAAAGCAAGTCCAAAGAGCAGCCCAGAGGGGCTGGGGCCACAACAAGAGAGCAGGCAGGGAGTAACAAGCTTCTGCAGTGAGGAATGAAGTAAAACAAAAGTCTGGGCTGGTGAGAAAGCTTTGGCAGTGGAAAAACCAGGACATACTTACACAGGTTTCTTCCAAATTGCCAGCTAAGCACTGGTGCCTGTGAGGCTGTGCACACAGCATGCTGTGATCCCAGTGAGATCCACCCTGCTCAGGTGTCTTGGGTTGCAATGTGTAACCAAAAGTGTGTATTCTATTTGCCATCTGTTGAAACTGGTTGGGGAGGTGTTTTCTTTATCTCTTCCATGACCCATCCCTCGGAGCTCCAGGGTGATCTCTGCTGTCCATGGGCCATCCAGGCTCACTGCAGGGCTGAGACAATTCCATCATCCCACCCAGGGGGAGGAGCCCAGCATTCCCACCTGGATCAATGCTGGCATTCAGAACAGCAGCACAGCCTGTGTGCACTGGATTGCCAGAGGGAGACCAGACCCATCTCAGCACCACTGGACCTTCAGAGGGAAACTACACCCTTCTACAGGGTCATCTCTGCTCCAACAGAACCACATCTGTCACTCCAGGAGGATTTATTTGGACTGCTCCCAATACCCTGACCAACAGGGTGTTAGGTTGCATTCTGACTCTGTCAGTTTTTCTAGGATATTTTTGTTTGTTTGTTTGTTTTGTACTACTACATTTGTAATTTTCATATTCCTGGTGAAGAACTGTTATTCCTATTCCCATATCTTTGCCTGAAAGCCCCTTAATTTCAAAATTATAATAATTCACAGGGAGGGGGTTTCCATTCTCCATTCCAAGGGAAGCTCTGGCTTTTCCCTGGCAGACACCTGTCTTTCCAAACCAAGACCTCAGGGCATGAGGAGGCAGAGCAAACAGGATGTGGGAGTGATGCTCCGTAGCAGCACATCCAGGTGCTTAATTGGCACCCAAAATTATCTCCACAAGCAGGAGCACAAGAGATACAAAAGTGGCCCTTCTGAGGCTGAGGAAAGGAGCTTCTTCTGTGAGGCAATTGGCTGCCTGTTGTGAGGGGAAACCAGTGCATCCCTACTGTCAGAGGTGATAATTCAGGAGCAGTGATGGTTTTCTCCTCGTTGTGGAAGGCCTTGGACCATCAGACAGAGGTCATGGCCTGTGGAAGTGTTCTACAGACTTCAGTGAGCTTTGGACAAAGCTCTGCAGCTGGCCAAGGAATAAATCTCCATTGCCTGAGAGATTAATGCATATCTACATGGGAAAAGGTGAGTCCAAGGCATTGCCCAGTCCCTGCCACGTGCTGTGCTCCAGCCTTTTTAGTACTTCTTGGAGGTTACATAATAATGTAAATTACAGGTTTATTCAGGATGACACCACCTGCACTAATGGACACTTCCTCCACCCTGAGCCCAGGACTCAGGGAGCCGTGCCAAGCTGCAGGGCACAGCCTGGATTGCTGCAGGGCTCGGGAGGGAATCCCATTCCTCCCACTCCTGCAGACCCGACTGTATTGCCCAGGGAGCATTTCCAGCTCAAGCAAAGAGTCAGCCAGGGGTAAAATGAAGGACTTGGTAGGTTAATGGTCTCATTTGGTGTGGCAAATCCTCTGAAATCCACTGACAAATCTCTTTTATTGGTGACATGCTTCAGTCTTCCCTACAAATTTGAGACCAGAGCTTCCCTAGTTCCTCAAACTTGTACCCAGTGATTTCCCTCAAAAACGATGGGCTTGTCAAACTGCCTGGTAGGAATGTCTTTGCCCCCGAACACAGGGAGGATTAAGGTGTGAAATTCCTATTAGGGTGAGGGGATTAGGCTGGTGGATTTACATAAGGATTTGACACAGAGGATCAGTTCATCGATGCTCAGCTCGGTGAGGGGCTAACAGCTGATGTTCCAGCGAGCAGGGAAGCTCCTCCCTCACAAATGTACTTACATCTTCCTGCACGGTTCTGCCTGGAAAGGCCAATTCCTTCCTGATCCCCTCAGTGATGGCTGTAAACCCCAAAGCAAGAGCTCAGGGATTGCCTCGATTATTGTCTCGACGCATCCGAAAGTCATCATGGGTGAGGAAAACTGCTGGATTTGGAATCAACAAAATCCATGCAAATGCCACACATGCAAAAAAGTATCTGGGAGCACCAGCTCAGGGATGAAAACTGTGCCATAAGTGCTTGTATTAGAGTGACAAAATCAGGGCAAAAAAAGAGATTATGGCTTAAGTGTGTGATTTTTTTAAGAAAGAAATTCCACCCCAGCTGCTGTTTCTTCACTGAAAAGGTTCATGTAGTAAGGCCCTGTGGGCATAAATGAAAGGTCCAAAGTGCCCCCAGGTGTCCACGACACCACCTTCTATGACAGTGTGAGGCACTAAAATTCGGAGTCCTCATTCTTACAATCAGATCAGAAGATCACACCAACGTAGCCCTTTCCCCCAGCAGCTCTGCATGCTACATTTAGCACTGAGTTAGGCAGGTATGTTTCCACTTCAGTTCATGTTCCTCAGTCTTTTTTGACCTTAGCCCTGGGAGTAGAGCAGCCCAAACTCTCAAAAGGTAGTTTTACCTCTTGGTACCTTCAGGGCTTTTGATCTGGGAGGAAAATGCCACAAACCAACAACATTTTCTGGTCTTGAGTTTAACAGCAGAGCCTTAGTGCATTCATACATCACTTTATCCATGGTAGTGAGCATTTCATCAGTGAACTATAAACATTTAGGGTTTATTGGTTACCACATATCACCTCGCAGAAATAAAATACCAAAAAACCATTAACACCTGACTAGAATCAACATATTATTCATTGTTTTATCTTTCACAAAATCCGAGGAGCAGTGTGCTCTTCTGAGGCAGAGGAGGAGTCATTCACAGCTATTTCACAGATATGACCTGCACAGCACAGGATTATTACAAAGAATGAACAGGCAGGCAGTCACACACTGGATTAAGGAACAATGATTCATAAATCCAAATCCCCATCTCACATGTTGCTTTTATATAGAACCTGGTAAAAGCCTGCCTGAACCAGCAGTGGCAATCACACCTTTTCATTTCATTTCATTCCTGCATTTCTGAAACTACAGACCACTTCTGGCACACGCTGTCACTCCCCTGACTCGGGGAAGAAAAAAGGTGCACGCTAAAGAATCCATAAATATATCTGCTTGCTGCTCCCTTTTCTATCATGTTGACTTTGATTCTGGTCCTCGCAATTACTGGGAACAAGAGGAAGACAAATAAAATTATCCCAGCTGTTTGTGGCGGGCAGCCCTGGCCTCCCAGCTGAGAGCTCTTTGTGCTGCCGAGAGCGTCACCAAGCAACCAGCCCTGGCAGCTGCCAGGCTGCAGGGAAGGAGGGAAAGCATGACTTATGGAAAGGGAACACACGTGAAGGCTGGGGCTGAACCAAGCTCAGCTTTGTCTCCTGCCTAAATGTGGCACCAGAGATTGCCCCCAGCGCATCTCGCCCGCTGAGGGGGCAGAACCCGGATGCTTATTTTGTTTTAGAGGCCAGAGCCTTGCAGGAATAAAACCAGGTATTCTGTGAGCTGTGCAATGAAAAGAAGGGGGATTCAGTCTGTGTAGGAGCATCCGAGGACGGCAGGGAGAGGGAACTCTGCAAACCTGAGACACTTTTGAGAGAACACGTGGTTTTATTGCAAGGGTGGTGGGTAAAAAGGGCCTTTTGCCTTCAGCCACCAGCCTGGGCTGGGGGGAAGTCCCAAAGAGAGAGAGAGAGAGAGAGAGAGAGTAGGGGTGAGTAAGGTGAGGTAAGAGCAGTGAGGTCAGGGGTAAGAGGTGGGCCAGGTAAGAGAGGTAAAGTAAGAAGGGGCTGAGAACTTTGTTACAATACATTATATCTCCTTATGTGTTGCATATTCTAATTTACAGTGACCAGCCCGTGTGAGATACAAAACCTACAGACTTTGCATACAGCCTATGAGAACTGCTCTATTACCATATCCCTCTGGATTCTAAACTCTAAAGACTGTCTTCTTATCTATCTTTTCCCTGATACCTTGGCAGGGTGGGGTGGGGCTGCACCATTGGGTCCCTCGGTGTCCCATTGTTTGTTACAATCCCTGTCTCCCTGCCTGCCATGATCACATCTCAAAGCTTTCATTTCTATTTCATTCATAGGTTTTATATTCTCACTATCTCTTGCTAGGCAATCATATTTGTCAGCTTTTCCTGTCCCATCTTTCCCAACACGTCTGTTGAGGCTTCTACTCCCCATCAGTCTTAGCTGGTGGTCCAAAAAGCAGCAGAAGGTGGCCCAGGATGCAGCTGCCAGAATGACTGCATTGTCCCAGCTGTGTGTCACACCCACGAGTAAGTGAAGTAAGTGGAGGTGAAAAAAGATTGTCTGATAATTGGAACAATATGGCAAGGAAAGCAAAGCAAACAGGCAAATCCCCATGCACACAGGCAGGGAGTGAATAGAATGGGAGGAGGGGATATGGAGAGATAAT
Organism: Trochalopteron elliotii; assembly: GCA_024734555.1. Classification (NCBI taxonomy): domain Eukaryota; kingdom Metazoa; phylum Chordata; class Aves; order Passeriformes; family Leiothrichidae; genus Trochalopteron; species Trochalopteron elliotii. Next base: position 427,778 of record JANPWX010000544.1, read on the forward strand.
AAATGGCCATTCAAAGTGTGCTCTGCTTGCTCCTGATTGTACAGCACTGTTTGGAGAGGGGCAATACAATTCTTCCTGCAGAATTTAGGCAAGGCTGAGAAACCCTGGCTGGCACCTTCCCTGAGCCACAGCATTCCCCAGCTCTCAGCAGTCTTACAAATGAGTCCTGTTTTACCTAAAGGCAGCTAAGACAGAGATGCATGAAAACTCTTCCAGCCTGGACATTAAAGACAAATTGACAAACTCATTTCAGCTCCCTGTGAGTTTAAATGTGTCACAGCAGCCCAGCCTGAAAACAGCAAATTAATTGCCTTGCTCGTGGTCACACAGTGCAGTTGGATTCATGCCAGGACCCACTCCTGAATACCTGCAGCACATTGTCACTCATCTGTGACATCAGATATTTCCTGGGGCAATTACCTTCTTCTGCTTTTGAGAGAATGAAGGTCTTTGTGAGCTCTGCTGGGAAGAAAAAAAGAAGCTGGTTTTCATTCATTATGAGATCTGTAAAACAGTGCTCAGTGCACTTTTGGCCCAACTTTATTTTCCCTTCTCTGCTGTCTGTTTTACACTACACTGAACACATGCAGCTGGAAACCACCCAAACAATGCACGTCAGGCTCAGACAGCATTTTCTGCAGCATCTCCTTTTTGGAAGAAAGGGCCTTCTGCAGAAATGGTGTAAAATGGAGCAGTTCTGCACTGCTTGGCACTAAATCACCACCTGCTGCCAAGAGCAGTGCAAAAACTTCTGTGAAGAAACTCATGATATGGATGGAAATTCAAGGAAAAGCAGACATTTCAAGAGCTGTTCTCCATTTTAAAACCGCAAGAAATGCCAAGACTGTAAAGATCTCTGTCGCTCTACAGTGCTAAAAATAACATTTGCCAACAACTCTACGGAGTGTCTTGTACAAAATTCAGCCTTATGGCTTTCATTTTGATTGTAAAATGAGCACATCATTTTGCAAACCTCCATGACTGGGGTTGTCTAAAATGAAGGAAATCCCCAGTACCATTTACTCTCAAAATATTAAAATTCACTAGGAGTAAAAAAAGATGCTTCAAATTTCAGCTGGTATTAAGAGATGCAAGTTCTTGTTTCTAATCCATTATGAAGGGCTTTCAAGTAGGCAAGAATAACGTTCTTAGATCCTAATGTTGGCTACCTAACTCGACTCTTTGATACACTTCATTTACATGTAATCCTGCAGCCTGCCAGCAGTTGATAAGGTTCCTGATATCTGCACATTTGAGAAAGAGAAGTTCAGTTCATGATGGGCTAAAGCTGAGCTCCATGATGGAAGGCTGCTCAGGTTTAGGGTTTCACACAGATTTTTTTGCTTGCCTGCAAAAGCTTCTCAGGATTTCTCCCCAAATAATTTGTCTGCCAAGTTTTAACTTCTTGACCAAATTGAAATGGCTGCACTGGATTTTTGCCTTTCTTCCCTTACTAAAATATTTTATGAGTTCCTGCTAAGACTGGGTGGTGTGGAGGAAAGTGAGGGGTGTATTTTTCTCTCCACTCCATTTATACTATCTTGTAGATAAAAGGAGAGCAAAAGTTGCAGAAGCAGCTGAGAGAAGCTACAAATGCTGAGTTAGTGGCTCTACAGCACATCTGAGTGAAGGATGGACAGGTCCATACCCAGCAAGAGCAAGACATTTACCATCACTAAATCTGATGTCCCTTGTGTAAAGAGCAGAGTCATTCCGTGCAGTTTTGACAAACCCATTTCAAAGGTTCCAGCACAGTCACAGAGCAGTTTGTGTTGGAGGAGACCTTTAAAGGGAATCTCATCCAACCCCCCCTGCAATGAGCAGGGACACCTTCCACTGTCCCAGGATGCTCCAAGCCTTGTCCAACCTGGCCTTGGACACTTCCAAGTGGGATCCTGTGGGATCCAGGGGCACCCACAGCTTCTCTGGGCACCCTGTGCCAGGGTCTCCCCATCCTCATGGTAAAAAATTTCTTCCTTTTATCTAATCTAAATCTACCCTCTTTTATCCTGGGACAAGGTTTAAAACCATTACACCTTGTCCCAGGATAAAAATGTGCCCCCATCTTTATTTTTAGCCCCTTTTATTTACAGAAAGGCTGCACCATGCCATGCACCATGCCATGGGATAAGATGTGTCACCTGGCTGTAGAAAGCCAACGTGTTCCCCATCTGCAGAGCTACAGCTGGAGCTTCTCTCAACATCTTTGCACAACTGGAAACTTTGGGTCTCCGAAAGAAGTGAACCTGGCAGCCAGGTCACCTCCATAGTCAAACTCCCCAGGTTCAAAGTTGCAGGCACAAAAATATGGCTAGGCTGGGTAGCAGGGGGTAGTTGAGCACTCAGCACTGCAGAGAAAACAGGCTGTGAGCATTTGTTACCCCCTCGGTGTCTCACCAAAGCTCCAAAACACTGCATGAACATGAGCTTCCAACACCTGCAGGAGCCAGCCCAGCCCTCTGGGTGCTTCAGGAGATGGGAGCAGAGCACAGCCACTGCAGCAGCTCTTTATTTCCCTCCTTACTCTCAGACACATCTGAGAATGTGGGGAGGTGAAGTGGAAAGGTAAATGGAATACAGCAATATTTTTAAGAGCTGCTCCATTCTGTGGGAATTTTGAATGGATACCATATGCTTTAGCATGCTGTTTTGATTCTCCCCTAAGATATTATTTACTAGCCTGCCTCAGCAAGGCAATCCTCTCCCCAGAATAGTTATTTTTAGTTTAAAAAACAAATATAAGAGTCATTTCTACCAGTGCTGCTTTGAACTTACGATCATCCATTACACTGCCTATTCATCTCAGTCTCCCAACTTTTTTATTAAAACAATCCTTTCATCCTCTTCACCAAGTGCTTCCACCTCCAGATCACTCAAGATAGTAAACACCACTTGTTCCTTGATTTTTTTTTTTTACTCTGATAAGAAGTTATTTCTACCCTGGTTTCTTCTTCTAAGTCTGTTTCAAATCTGTGATAATATTTTCTCTTCTTATCACTACCTCAGGTTCCTTCGCAGGTTCTTGAAGGGGCCTTTCTTTCCTCATGAATTTTGAAGTCCAAATGTTTATTGGCTCTCCCCCACCCATGGTTTTATTATTTTATACTAATAGATCTCCCAGGTGAAAGGGATTTTTGCATGTTATAGCACATTGTTTCACAATTTTATCTCTCACTTGATATATCTAGCACAGAAGCTGAGTTTCCTGGTGTATTTTCACTGCCAGACACACAGAGGAGAGGAGAGCAGCTACCCTTAGCCCCACTCTGCTCCTCTTTCTGCACTAATTTGGGCACAAGGGAGTGAGGGAGGGCACAAGAGATGATGTCAAGAGTGCAGGGGTACAGCAATAACTTGAGGAAATGTTTCTTTCACAGCAGAGTGCACATGCCAGGGGATGCTTTCCTAAACCCATTTCTGTTCCCTCTTCAGAGAACCTGAATAAAGGCAGAAAAAAACAACACCTGCAGCCACAAAGTGTTCTGCCAGGAGCACAGGGAGGTGTTTCAGGTGGGGGCTTGGACTGCTCTGCCACAGCCAGTGACTGCTCTGCCATGGCCAGGGATTGATGCCCACGGCCAGGGAATGATGGCCATGGACAGGGAATGATGGCCATGGACAGAGATTGTTGTCCACAGACAGGGAATGATGTCCATGGACAGGGAATGATGGCCATGGACAGAGATTGTTGTCCACAGACAGGGAATGATGCTCATGGCCAGGAATTCCTGCCCACGGCCAGGGAATGATGCCCATGGCCAGAGATTCCTGTCTATGGCCAGGGACTCATATCCACAGCCAGGAATTGATGCCCGTGGACAAAGATTGATGCCCATGGCCAGGGAATGATGGCCATGGGCAGATATTGATGCCCGTGGCCAGGGATTGATGCCCACAGCCAAAGATTCCTGTCCATGGCCAGAGATTGATGGCCATGGACAGGGAATGATGGCCATGGGCAGATATTGATGCCCGTGGCCAGGGATTGATGCCCACAGCCAAAGATTCCTGTCCATGGCCAGAGATTGATGCCCACAGCCAGGGATTGATGCCCAAGGACCCAAGCTGTGGGTCCTGCAGCCCCAGGGGATGGAGCAGCAGAGGAGCAGCAGGCAGCAGATGGTGAGGGCAGGGCAGTGAGGAAGGAGCCCCAGCCCTGCTCTCCCCTGCTGCCCCGCAGGCTCAGGGGCTGCATAATTATCCCTGTGGAGCCAATAAAAGCTCGTTGAGCTCATTGTCCTCCAGATAACAGAGCTCAGACCTGGAGGACTGGCAGGACTGACCTCTCATGCCAGTTCTGACTGGAGCAAAATCCCCTGGAAAAATCCTGCTAATGAATGGGGCATATTATCTCATCTTCCCCATGCCGGGTTTTTGTTCATAACTAAATCCCCCACTGGGAAAAAAAGAAAAAGAAAAAAGAAACAGTAAAAGGTTGGATAGATCCTACACCCACTCCAGCTGAAAAATCCTTGTTCTGAGGTATTTTTAAGATGAAAAAATACAAAAGCACCATGAGCTCATACACACTAATTTCCTGCTTAATTTAGATGACGTGGATAATTTTAAAACTCTTAATAACAATGAGATTTGCATTTATGTCAAAAAATTATGTAAAAGTAAGCAAACATTTTGAAAATGTAGTTAAAGACCACAGTGAGATGCCTTTGGTTTTGGTTTATTAGGGTTAGGGAACAAAAAACAATAACATGGCTCGAGGATATCAAAGCACAATAGTTCCTGGGATTCTTTAACTACAGGAAGAGTTAAGATTGCTTAGACAGCAAATTGAGCTGCAGAGCTGTGCTGTACAACACTTAGTAAAATGTATTTATACAGATAAAAACGTGTTTACTCACACACACAGCGCTTGCAGTCAACCAGTTAACTAGAACTGGGTTTAATGGTATGGATTATTATTATATATCCACTATATAACATCCAGCAAGGCCTGGCTGCACATCCACAGGGGACAGGGTGTGCCTGTGGCTGGGAGCAGTGAATGCTCTGGTTATTAGCCCTGCTCATTCCTCCCTATTCAGCCTCAGCAAATCTCCAGGAGCAGGCCTGCAGTTCCAGCTCTGTTTTAATCGATTTGCTGCAGCCTGAGGAGCACTGGGACAGCCCTCAGCTCTCACAGCTCCTCTCTGCACCTCCCCACACGTGCAGGCCTACCTTAGCCAGCTCTGAAAAGCCCCAGGGATTGCATCCAATTTTTTTTTTTCCTCCACAGCTCCTTTAGACACACTGTTATGACACATTTCAGTGCCTTTTGTCACTCCTGGCAGAGCTGAGGGTGGATGGAGGCTGCATCTTCTGCACATGAGCAAGGCTATCACTCCTTCCCTTGCTGGCCCATAAAAACACCTTTGTTGTCACTGGCATTGTGGCCAAAAGAAAGGTTTTGACAACCTGTCACACTCACAGGGCCCTTTGCAGCACAGATTAATTTCCTTAATATTCAAGCTCCATCAAGATGCAGGTGGTACACACAAAAATGAGTAATGACTGCTTCAGCCCATGTGCAGCTTCAGAGGAAAGAAGGAAATGCTGGCTGACAGCTCTATCACACCATTTCTCACCAGCGTCTGTTACCTGGTTCTTTGCCTTTATTCACACCTAGAGGAGGCTTTTCCTAGAGAAAAGTGTGAACTGTGTCATAACTTACCTGCCACTGAGTGAAAACAGCATTTTGGTTGAAGGCCAGTAAAGGCTGGGAAGGGAAAAGAAGAAGTGGTTTCAGGTAGTCAAGAAAAAGAGGTGAACTTGCAACAAGATGTGGAACGTGGCACCAACCACCACGAGATTCTCAAGGTGCGTCCCCCTGAGGGAATCCAGGGGGTATTTGCTCAATCTTTGAGCTACTGCAGGTAAGGAGAGGTGAGCAAAAAAATAATGTGTGATGCCACTCACAGCCTAACACTGAGGAGCCTGGCACACCAGAGTAGGGAAGACATTTCTCCATTACAAACAGGGGAAATTCACGTTTGATTATTCCAGGTGATCAAAATAAGACTTTTACAAGAATCCACACTGGTGCTCAGGATATTTTAGGTGTAAACTTTTCCCTCTCAGAGCAGGAGGGGCTCTCATTCACACTGGTGGGATTGCTGCTGGAGCATCAAAAAGGAACCAGAAACTTCAGTTTCATATAATGACACAAACTTACAATGGAAAAAAAACCAACAAGGCTTTCTTGGCCTGTCCACAGCTCCAGATATTCAGCCTTATTTCCCTTGCTCATTTTCAGCCCATTTATTCCAAGATAAACCCTCTGGCACTACAGTGAATAATCCTCTTCTCTCTTGGGATTCAGAGTGAAAAGGGAACATGTCACTCTGTATGACAGAGAGAACTGCTAAAATAAAGATGCTACTGAGGATCGAATTTTCAGCATACGTCTCTTTGGGGGTGTGAATAGCACCAGGATGCAGAACCAGGGGCCACGTACTCCTGGGTCACCAGGTCACCTCTGACTGCATCTTTCAGTAATTTTGACAGCCTGCCATCTGTGACACGAGGAGCAGGTGTTCATGTGGAGCGTGGTCAGTGCATGGCTCTAAAATCAACCATTTCCAGCAAACAGCAACTCTGGAGCTGATTGTGGACTGGGAGCCTCACTGCCTGGAGAGAAAAATGGATTTAGCAGAGGTTTTTAGCACAGCCAGGATCTGTGTAACAGCATTGTGCCAGGGAGTACACAGCAGCAGAACCCTGTGCATGGCAGGTAGGAGGATGACACCTCCTCCAGAGCCTGAGAGTGAGGCACAGCAATGGCAAAACACCCAGCAAAGTCTGCAGGATGATGTTTTCCTCCACTGTCTCCCATTTCTCTACACACAGAATTATAGAATGGTTTGGGTTGAAGGGGACCTTAAAGCTCATTCAGTGCCAGCTGGACACTGCCAGGGATGGGGCAGCCACGGATCCTCTGTGGGCCTCAGCACCCTCACAGGGAAGAATTTCTTCCCAGTATCTGATTTAAATCTGGCCTCTGACAGTTGAAATCCATTTCCCCTGTTTCCATCACTACCTATGCTGGGGAGTGGTCAGAGACCACACCAATGGTAACCAGGTCAGTACAAGGAGAACAGGAGATCTGACCAAGGTCTGATCAAGAGCTCAGCTGCTGAGATCAGCCTGTGCCTGCTTTAAGAATCACAGGAATTGGGATTCACTGTGTTCCAGACAGGCCCCTCTTCACCCAGATTCTGTGGCCCACAGACCCGAGGAAACAGAAATGAATAACCATAAGGTTTCTAAAGAACATCTTGGAAAGTCTTCTGAATATTTCATCATAAGTACTTAGATACACACTGGTGGAAGCTCAGCTTATTCATTCGAGTGAGTGCTGCAATCCTTGTGGGATACCTGCGGACTAATTGGTTTTGTCTGTGTTAGTGTCTAGTCACTGCATGAATCAGGCAGTGCTGAACCTGCAGCTCACACTGAGAGCTCCCTGAAGATGGAGAACTAGGCTGTGTTGTCTGCCTCTGGAAGTGACTCGGGTTCAGAAGTTCTCCAGCCCATACATTATTACTAATCCTGCTTGCATGACACACGGCTGCTGCAGAGGAGTGATCTCACGCAAGCACCCTAAAGCCAGAGCATCTGCAACAGCCCCGGGGGAGGAGAGAGCCTGGGAGTTAATTAATCCCCATCCTGAGTGATGTGGGCAGGGATCCTGCCTGCTCAACCCCTCTCTGCCCATCCAGACCCGTCCCTTTGCTATCCAAATGGGAGATTTATGCGAGGCCTGGCAAATCTCAGCTCCAAATCTCAGCTCTGGGAGGAAAGGGCTGAGGAACAGATGCAAAGCAGACCCAGGTTTGTTGTTCCAGCTTTGTGCAGCAGGGAGGGAAGGTGCTGCTCCCCTTGGCACTGGCTGCTGCAGGACCTTTAGCAGAAGGGGGGATACAGAACACCTCACACCCCTCTCCTGCTCTTCCCTCCGATTTCCTTTCCTAAATTCCAGCTTTACACCAGTGCATGGAGCTGCTTGCTCTGGGGTGCTATAAATATATTATATGATTGGCTTTTCGAAAATATTGAAATAAATACTATATGTGTTATATTAGAAAGTTATGTTGTATTAATATAGTATGCTTAAACTGTCTGTTTGATCAAGATAACATCCAGTGAACGTGTAAAAAAGACCCTGCTATTGACATACTAACTATCAGCATCTACCATCTAAGAAAAGTATAAACCAAAGCTCAAACTGGAAGTGATAATGAAGACACAGCCAAGAAACACACATGCTCCAAAAAGGTGGACCCAAGGAAAGGCCATGCTAAACAGTTCATAGAATATAGAAACTAGTTTGTAAAAAAGTTTGAATATTCAACAAGACTGATGCAATAGAAAGGGTGTTTAAAGAAAGCCTCTGAAATAACAAGTTGTAGACTTGGCTGAATGTCAAGTCACTCGGCTGGCCGTACTTCCTTTTGCTTAATTTGTTTCCTAATTGTCTTATTTTTTTTATTATTAAACCTATTTCTTAAAATTTACCAAAAAAAGTCAGCTCTGTTTTTCACATGGGGTCACTTCAGTGCAGTTTTTCAGTATCCTAAAGGGCAGGTGACAACTTAGAAGGAGGAGTTGTTGTGACATCCTTCCCCTCAATATGTGCAATAACACAAAGCAATTTGCTCACTTTGTAACCTTGAATCTGGTGCCTCAGGGGGTGAGTTAACTCCTGCCAGGGCTCTGCAGGGAATAGGTTCCCTCTGATCTTCCAGCAGTGCAGATGTTACTGGCTGCAGTCACACAGGTGTCACCTTCTTCCTGAGCACCAATTACAGATTACAGCTGTTGGGGGCATTTTTATATTTCTGTGCAAACCTTGTTCCATGTCTCATTGATACAATTTCATTAGTACAATCAATAGATCTACATTATCCTGGAAGAGTTTGGTCCACTGCTGGTATCGACACCTGAGTGTTGAATTTTTTACTGCTTTTTTTTCCTAATACCAGCTTAAAATCAGTGCAGCAACTCCAAAATTTGACTTCTCCAGTGCAGCTTGCAGGGATGGCTTAGTGCAGTATTTAGGAGATGCTTTATCAACTAATTTATTGACTCTGATCACAAAGTCCCAACCTTAAACTTGCTGTAAACTTTGTCATCCTCCCAGCTTCTCCCTCTGTGGTTGCTGCCCTTCCCCAGTGCAGGAAATCTAAAATGAAATGGCAATTTCTTGCCTGGCCAGGAGAGGTGGGCTGGCCCTGGGGGCATTGGCATCAGCTCTGCAAACAGAGAATGAACTCCCCTCATCACCTGCCACTCGAGATCCTCATCAAAGCTCAGGCTGCTGGAGGGGACCCTTTTATTAAGACTGGAAATTCTTTTGGGAGCGCAGTCACAAGTGCCCTGACATATGGAAATGGATGTAATTTCATCTGAGGAGACAGCCAACACTCAGATGGAGCAGCAGCACTGTGTCTGGGCAAGGGAACAGTCAATGAGCAGAGCATGGGCCACCTCTCCCTGTGTTTGAAGATTTCAAAGGCCAGAGGAGATCACTGCATGTTATCGTGGCTAAAACCACAGTTTGTTCCCTGCTTGTTGACCAGAATATCTCTATTTATGTGCAGTTGAAGCATATAAGCTCTCCCTGCTCTGAACAGCACCAATTCTGCTTATTTTGGTGATGAAAACTGCTGGGTCACACAATGGGGTGTTTAGTTAATTAAGGCATGGCAATAAAACAGCTGGAGAAAAAGAAGAAATTCCATACCACAAAAAAAAAAAAAAATCCTAATACCAAAGTACAACTGAACATGTCTGATGAATTTCTGTTTATGCCAGAGTATCACCAAACCCAGCCAACGACCAAAAAAAAGGGACTGATTTTTGTCACTGCATCTCTTCAGGCACTTGGCTGAACAACTCACAGACCTTGGAACAAAACACAGGCCAGGGAAAGAGAAGTTCAGTGTGCACAGAAGCTTTCACAGGTCACTCAAAAGCAGGAAGGAATGCAGGCAGAGCCCACCTGCAAAGCAAGGTGCTGACAGCAGCTGCACTGGGCTGCCAGTGATGGAACAGCCTCCTCTTCCCCAGGGAACACCAACCCATTGTCCTGAATGAGCATAACAGTAAATCTTCACAACCTTGGCAAAGCCTGGCTCACCCTGCTGCATTCAAAATATCTGAATGCAACTTCATCCACGGTCTCAAATTCTGCTTTCTAATTTGGTTTGTTAACGACACGAGGCAGGAACTGTCATCACGTGTCCATAAAGCAGCCCAGGAATCCAGAATTATTTGGGGCATTGGGTAGAGCTAAGAGTTTAAAAGAGGAGGAAGAATCTACCAAAATAGCTGTTTTCCAGCATGATCCAAAGGCCTTACCAAATTAAATCCTGAATGTGTGCATTTTAATTGTATGTATTACAATTGTATGTATGAATGTATTTAATTGTATGTATTACACATCTCAACACTACAACAGTTGTAGCCATGGAACCAAGTACTGAATTTGGCCCATTACATTATTTGGCCCATTTGTTTAATGCACTGAATTCTTTGACCCACACCATTTCCTGCACAGCCATGGAAGTTCCAAAGTTAAATCTCTGTTGTGATCCCCTGTCACGACTCATTTTTGGTGTGCTATTTGAAAAACCTTTTGAGCTCAGGGGTGTGCAGTAAGAGGTAAGGATCTGCTCCAGGGAGGGAAGGAGCTGGAGTACAGACATTAGAAATATGTGCAAGTTAAATAAACTACTTAAACACAAGATGCTAATTTAGCAGCTTCAAGGGCTGTATTTCTCCAGCCAACCCAAGACATAAAAAGACACAAAAAGACACAATTTCATTAAAATAACCTAACCCCACTGTTGTTTCGAGTGCCACATTTATTCAAACACAGCCCACCAGCTCTCAATTAGCTGCTTTCTCACTCCAACTGCAGCAGGTCTGCAGTGCACAGAAATGTAATTATTCACACACCACCCTGTCACTGCCACCACTGTCTGTACTTCTAAAGCATCTTGATTACTGCACTGATGAGCACTGTGGAAATGCCTATAAATAAAATAATCATCTCCCCTCATTAAGTTCCAGCTCGTGGACTGAGGAAGGATGATTTCCCTTTGTACGTTCCTTTTGTAAATTTTATCATTTCACAACAGAGGGAGCAACGTGCCTCTGATGGCACTCAAAGAGACAGACTGTCAGGATTCTTGTCAGCATTTCAGCTTTGAGCAGCTTGCATTTTTGCATGAATATTTCCTCCTGAAAATAAAGTGCTGTTTGTCAGAACCACGCATGCAGTAATCTCTTTCTAATGTCAGCATCAGACATGCAAAACCCCCTAATGTCATGTCAGGAGGTCAGATTTTATGGAGCAGTATGTCATGGAAACCCTAACAGCCAGCATAAGCCTCTAGCTCTGATTTCCACACTAAGAACACATATCTATAATAAAGAACAAGCACTGAAGGAAACCTCCCTTCAAAAAAAAAACAAAACCAAAGCCTTGGTGAACCAGGTTTGCTCTTCAGGAAGCTCCAACAGCAATTGGTGCTGCAAACAAATATCAAACATCCCATTGTTGCCAAATCAGAGTCTTGCTGTTTGCAATAACTGCATTACTTGGTGTACATTTGCACACACTGAAATTCCCAGTGATGTCTCCAACATGCAATCAAATATCTCATTTCATAAAATGGTGAATTATAAAGCCAGAGGAACAAGTTAAATGTGTCAGGGCTGATCCTGTCTTGCTCTCTAGCCAGAGGTGCAAGGGAATCACCACCTGATCCTGTAAACAGCTAAAGGGGGAGAAGAGAGCAGTCTGATGGGAGCTCATGGAGCATCCCTATTTCTGCACCACCCAAAGCAGCATCTCACCTCCAAACTGCCTGCAGCTCTCCAGGAACTGACGCCACTCACAGGTTCAGATTAAGATCCTCCTTCCCAGCTGGGAGAACAACAGGACTCTGTGTCAGCAGGAGCAGGGAGCTGCTCTCAGGCCAGATCCAATTATGAAACCCTCTGCAAGGCTACTGTGACCCCAGGGGCATGGTCCTGTGCCCGGGTGTGATCACCTCAAGGAGCACAGGTCATTTGACTCTCTCCTTTCCTCTCCCCCTGGTGTCTCCCAAGGCTTGCAGTGCATCACTCCTGGGATCACTGCTCATTTCCAGCAGGTCACTGTGTCTGTGGACAGTGCAGCTGGACAGTCACTCTCTCATGTTCAAACTGTGCATCTGAGGAAGGAAAAGTGCTGTGTTGGGACAAGTGGAAAGGAAAGCTTTGGCAGACAGATGGGATTTTTTGTGTATCTGAAGCTGGAACCTGACAGTAACTAACGTGTAGGACACAGGATGGGACAAAGCAAGAACCACAGGATGGTTTGGGTTGGAAAGGACCTTAAAGATCATTTAATTCCAGGCCCCTGCCATGGGCAGGGACACCAGATTATCAGGTCGGAGTAACATACTGCTCTCAGCTCCCAGGCATTACACTACACCCCTGGACTCTGCAGGACATTGTAGGAACCTGCATTTGGGATGAACATTTTCATTTGTAAAATCTGCATTTTCTTGGACAGAGCCAGTACTTAATTTTCTCCAGAGACAAGACAGAGTTAATTTAAAGCAAAACCATCAATCCCTAGAATAGCCAGCATCCAAACCCACACAAGAGCTGTGTTGCCTCACTCCAGAATCTGGAGCAGGAAAAATAGTGACAAAAATAAGATCGTTCCTCAATTACAATAAACAGAAACATTCAATCAAGCTCAGAATTGTCCTTGAAGAATCTAGCTCTTCCCAGCTCTGAAAATGATCCCCCACATTCCTTTAAGGCTTTTCATAGATACAGCAATATGAAGTGGCTCGTTGCTGTGTAGCTGCTAACAAGACACAGATGTTTCCTTCAGTTCCAGCAACATGTAGACATGAAGAACATTTTGATGACCTGCTAAATATTTCTGACTCTTTCTGCACGTTACCCTCTCGTGCATTCAGTCAAGGGAATGCTCCACAGCTCCACACTTTCCCTGCTCACTCTGGAGCTGGCCAGACAAGCGTGCTTGGATCAACCATTTTAGCTTAGCAAGCCTGCACCAGAGGGCAAGGAAAAGTCAAGCAACACGTTTTCACTGAGTGAAGCCAAGGCTGGAGAGTTCCTCCAGTTAGTCCAGAGCTGGATCAGCTGGTGGCTGTGAGCCCAGCTCCCCCTGTTATTTATTTAGCTGGCCCAGAAGACACGCACCGCACGCCGGCGTGAGGGGAGAGCATCTGTTCCACCCAGACCCACGGCTGCATTCTTTACTTGGTATTAATACCAGGGAAAATTTAGTAACCTAACCACTGGCACGAGAAGCCATACTTCTAAAAGGAACAGATGGCAGCAATCACCTCAGCTCAATTTTAGGCTCCAAGAACCGCTCTGAGTCAGCAAAGCCGCGCGACAGGAAGGAAGAAAGAACCGCAACATCTGTAAAAAACCTCCTACCTGCTTCCCATCCAAGGTGTAGAGCTTTTTGACCACTCCTGTCTCCAGCTTGATGGCTTCAGTGATGTCAGTGAGGACCTGCTCGAAGGAGTGGGCTGTCTTCTTGTTGAGGAGCACGCGCACGGCCTTGCGGGGCTTCACGCCGCTGCGGATGATGGTCACCAGCTTGGGGCGCACGAAATCCTTGTTCTCCTTGGCCTGGGCACTGTTGCTGCTGGCCAGGGACTGAGGGGCTTTCTGGTTGGCAGAGGTCTTCACGTTGACAGACCAGTTGGGGTTGACGTTCTTGGTGTACTCCACCTTCTTGAAGAAGTTGTCGGACGAGCAGACGTAACTCTCCCCTTGAGGGAAGAAAGGAGATTCTACGGTGACCACCTGTGCTCTTTCCCCATGAATCATGCAAACCATTAATAATTTCCTTTTTAATAACTTCCATTAGCACTCCCACCACAGCTTGTTCTTAAAACATCCTGCCTTGTTTTTAGTGTTGTATTTATGGTTATTTAAAGTATTTCCACAAAGTAAGCGAGTCATCCATCAGTAAATACAGACAATCACACAAACCAGGGGTTAAAAGAGGTTGAGTCACAAAGGTATTTAGGTACTTGAAGAGGCAGCTAAGCTTTCCAAGAGGCTTCAGGACACCAAATTCATTTGACCACCCCGATTATTTTATAAATTTGCCAGTTTCCCCTTTATCTTTACAGTCCCACGTACCTGAAGAGGCAGCTAAGCTTTCCAAGAGCTTCAGAACACCAAATTCATTTGACCACCCCAAATATTTTATAAATAATCATAAATAATATTTTATTATTTTATAATTATTATATATTAATTTTATTATTATAATAGACCCTATTATAATTATTTATTAAATTATAGATAATTTGCCAGTTTCCCCTTTATCTTTACAGTCCCAGGTACTACTTCAGTGTGTTGTTCCCTGCCAAGAGGACATCAGCATTCATCCACAAAATGCCTTCTGCATCATGCCTGAAAAATAATCAAAATCCTGTCCTGAACAGTCTCCACTAAAAGTAGCCATGATAAATCTAGCAGGCACAACAAATATGCACTGTAAGAGCATCAGTGGTTTATTAGAGGACAGACCCAGTGGCAGCTGAGATTAAACACTGCACCAAATACCACTCCTTGATTTACATGGCTGGTACCAACCAAAAATACATTAAATCCAAATTTAGACATGGCAGAGAAGAGTTATAGGGTCTCTTGAGTAATTCACAAAAAGCTCTTCCCTATCCCAGCCAAAATTAGTTTCAGGCTTTGTCTGTAATTTACAAGATCCCATCTATCTAAGGTTTTAAAAGCACCTTAAAAGATTTGTAGGAGCTTCTTTTGGGCCTGCAAAGCTGATGGATGCTGGATGAGTTATTACTAGAATAAGACTGTAAACCAGCATCCCTGAGGGAATGTAGCTGTCTGGTCTGAAATGACTCAGGCTGGACTGAAAAAAAGTCACTCACTGCTGGAGGAAGAAGCTTTCGTCTCGCCATCAGATAAAATTTTAATAGGAACTGAAGGCATGACATGGGTACCTGTAGGATTTTAGTCTCTTCTGGTGTTTTCTTTGTCTGATCTTACAGAATTAAGTTCTTCATGTACTACAATACATTTGAAATCAAAATACAGATTTAACTATTTTGAAAATATTTTTTAAAAAAAGAAATTCCTTCTTTACAAAAAAACAGATTGGCTGCATTTCCTTGTCTGTCCCTGACTGCAGACTCCAAGGCTCAGACATCTTTGAAAAGCCTATCCCACAGCCAAGTCTGGCTCCCCATCCAGGGATCTCTAGGACAGGATTTGACATCCAGTTGGCAAAACATGGATTTCCAAACATCCCACTGCTTTTCACATGGCCCAGGCATGTCACATGCCCAGGATAAAGTTCATACTGGAACTCCTTCTGTTGACCAAACTGCACTTCTGATGGAGCCACCAGAGCCCATGGTGAGACCACAACTGACACACAATAAGCAGATTTAAATAATAAATAAACAGCACTCCGTGTATTTCTGTCCCTGTTACTGATCAGGTGTGATGTCATAAGCAGCCATAGAAAAGATGCAGGATTCTACCTTATTTTAACCCCACCTTTGTATCCAGTGATGCCCACTCATGGTGTTTACATCACCAACTCCAGCTCCTCTCCATCAGCTGATAAAAATGACCAAAATCCTTAATCAGCAGGAAGCAGATATTCTGTTTACCCTTCTAGAGATGGAATACAGATACAGGAGAGAAAGGAGAGCTGACAAGGATCATGATGAGCACTCAGTTGGGCATTTTATCAACCAGTGTACCCCAAACTAACAATAATCCCACCAGCAGTTTCTGTTGGCTTGAACAAGCAGTAAAAATCTCTATTTGTTGACAGCAACACCCCTTAATAAACCAACCATGCAGCCCTGCCCATAGCTGGGGCTCCTTAATCTCCTATATTTTGTGAATCTAACTAAATAGAAACTCAAATATACCCCCTCAGAGTATCACACATTATACAAAATTCCCTCTGGGGATATCGTTTTCCAGAAGCTTTGAATACTTCAAATCTTTCTGATTAATAAGTGATAAGTTGTGGTTTATTCATCTGCTTCAGCCAAGTGACACCTGGTGCAGAGCAGGCCCAGGCTTCTCTCCAGCTCCATGACTGAGAGAAGGGCAGCAAGGAGGCTGGAATGCTCCCAGGGAATTAACCATCCTAAGAACCTGAGCCCTCTGAAGCCCATAATCCCTGGGCAGCAGAGCCCTGCTAAGTGTGCTCAGCAGAAATGTGCATTATCCTCTGAGAAAAGGGATTTCTCTGTTTAAATGCAGCACTAAGTGATTTGAATGCTGCTGTCACCCCTGCCCCAGCTCCTGACCTCACCTGCACCTCTGCTTCCCCACCTGACAAACAGAAGCTGACTATCAGCCACTGAAGTGTGCCCAGGCTTGACTTTCGTCTGCATTTGACCTTCATCTGTATTATTTTCACACATTTGCACTGTGTTCTGTAGACACATGAGGTGCTGGGATATATTTTCTATTAATAAGTAGCATATTTTAAACTAAGCTGAAGAGATTCTTGATCTGTCTGGTACAACACCATTACTCTTAGTCCCAGCTGAGTTCTTTTGAGCTCCTCACTGCACACCACAGCTGTTTGTGCATTTACACCAAAGGGAACAGTGGCACCAAGGCAGAACTCTTGTAGGGTTTGTTCTGCAGATGTGATCAGAGGCAGCTGTGCAGATCCACACCCTGGCCTCTCAAGCTGTGCTCACACTCACAAGTGGAAAATGGAATCTGCCCCTTCTCCCCTTGTCTTATTTAACCCAAACCCCAGAAAATAAAATCCATATTTTAACTCGATTCTGAAACTAGAGAGAAATTTCCTTGGAGTGTCACTCCAGGATAGCAGCAGCTCTTCTCAGCATCATTTCTGCAGTCACAGCAGCACAGCTCCAGGGAAGAGGAGCTTTTCTGTCCTTCCTCCCTGACCTAAGGATGTGACCTGAAGCTTTAACTTCATTTAAAAACCACTTCAAGTAATGTTTTCCCTAACTCAGTTTATGACCCTCAAATAGCAGCAAAATCATTGTTCAGGTTCCTCAGTGAGGCACATGCACTGGCCAGCCAGGAGCACACTTCCCACAGTGTATTTCACCTCCCACAGTGGAGTGTTCACCCAAAGCTGACCATGGTGGCAGCAGGATTGAGCAACCATGGGCTGAAGACCTGTGAACTTTCCAGCTTTTAACTGCACAGTGTGGCCAGGAGATCATAAAAAAGAGAAATCTTTCAGGGAACAGAGCTACCATGGAGGGAGGAGTGGGTTCTCCGTGGGTTTCTCTGCAACATCTGTCTGTGCTAAGCCTATAATGAGAAGTCAAGGTGTACAACTGTGCCAGCCACAGAAACATGACTGACAGACACAGTGTGATAGCAGAGGATGTGCTCAGCATAACAGAGAGAATTGGGAAGTGGATGTGAGATCTTGTCACGAGCAAAAGAAGCGACTCTGAGAAGAATATTGCTCCCCAGCCCCAAGAACAAAAATCTGTGTACAAATATTCTCAGGAACACACGTCTGGGGCCAGCAAGCAGCTGTGCACACGTGCAGAAATCCCACTGCAAGCCATGAGGAGGTACAATGGACAACCACATCAGTAATCCCAAACAAACCCCAAAAAAGGGAGCCCCAAAGAGACACACTCACACACTGGGGGTGGGGAGCACCATCCTGACAAAACCCCTGTGGTGCCAAGGACAGTTTGTTTAGTGCAGGGCCAGCTCAGAGCCCTTTTTACACTGCAGAGCCACAGGGGGATGTGCATTGTCACCAAGCCAGGGTGACACAGACGTGTCACATGTGCCACCAAACCAGCCAAGGCATCTCCTCACTGCTCCTGCCTGCCCTCAGCCGTGGCTGGGCTGACTGCAGCCCTCAGACCTCCTGCCATGACCATCAGATTTGCCATTTGAAGCCAGGCTTGTATCACACAGAATTACTGCGGCTTCCAAGTGCATGACACATCCCAGTGCTCCCAGACTTGATGGGAACACAAGGAGATTATTCAGCTCCTAAAGAAGGGATGATCTCAGCAAAGATAAGGTTTGCCTTAGAGAAGGTTCCTTAGAAAAACCCTAAGCTCCAGATGAGCACTAATCCTCCAACCCTCTTACAGCAGCTCCGTGTGACAATACCAAAAATGACAGGCTGTGCTTTCAGGAGAAGTTATCCTTCCTCAGCATGCACCAGCAACTTTCCAAGGATAATGAACTGAGGGCAGAAGTCTTTGGAGAGAAATCAGGAAAGCTGGATTGAGGCCATTTTGAATGTCTAAGTGTTAGCAGTTATTCCAGGAACAGTCTCTGTGGGCAGCAGTCAATTATTTTGGCCGTTAGCTCTGCAGTTGCAAAGTTGAGATTGTGCTACTGTGCCCAGCTTTTGTGCTTCGTGGAATTTACCAGGGCTGCAGCAGGAATTAAGTGGACTTAACACCTTGCAGAGTTCATTCCATATGGTGTTGGAGGAAGGCCTTGAGTTTCAAATGCATGAACTTGCTGCTGTTTTATGAGTTAAAAAGACCTACTCCAGTTAAAAAGACCTCCTCCAGCATGGCAAAATGAACCCTGGAAGAGCTCCCTTCCCTTGGCTCCTCCATGAACAGAAACACCTCTTGTTCTGCTGAAGAAGTGGAAGAAATGCTTGATAAGAAATCACCTTCAAGACCATGCAATGCCTGTAAAGAATTTTGGGACCACACCAGTGCTAGAGTGACAGCCAGGATGAGCAAGCAAATAAAACAGAACCCCACAGACAAATTTTGTTATGTAGGAGGTAATTAGCTGAGCTATCAGGCCAACAGACACCCACAGAAAACAATTCCACAGGTTACCAAGGTTTCAGTATGAAACTAGGGGAATTTCACTTTTCCAGGCAAACTGGAGCACACACACTGGGTGGAGATTTCAGGATGTTTCCTATAAACCCCCTCAGTCCCAGCACACACCAGACTCTGCACAGTTCCAGGGTGGAGCCACTCCTATGATTACTTTAAATGCTCCTGGACAAGATTTTGGAAAATATTCCCAAGGGCATGACAGGATACAAAACACTTGGAATCACTTTCTGGAATATCTCACACAGCCCAAGAGCAATTGCAATGAAACCACAATGAGCAAAACAATATCCTACTCAGCTTTTTCTAGTGTTTGGTTTGAAACAAGGGCAAGTTTCAAACAAGCAACCCAGGACAGGGCATAAAATCCACCTCTGGATCAGCCTTGCCTTTGCTCCCAGGTTGTGCCTCACTTGTCCATTTCATTGTGTCAAGAAGCTGAATATGGGAAGGCAGCAAAATTGTGGAGAGGGTTAAAAATCCCCTTTGTCCCACAAAGAACTGACTTATGGGACAAAGTGGCCAAGAGCAGCATTTCTTAAGCCATCTTTGCTGCTGCAGTCAATGCACAACACCAGTTTCCACCTCTACCCAGCCCTCCATTCAAGGACAAAAAATGATCAGAGCTGAGGTGGGACAACTTCTCATCACATCAGATCTACAAGAACAGCCTCAAGATGAACCAAGGACCAAACCACCACGTCCAGATACCAAAGGAACTACATTTTAGCTGAAACCTGGACCAAATGTGAGCTGCTCTCTGATCATCTCGAGAAAGGCAGGAAAGGATGGCACGTGATTATTTCAGCATCTTTTGTATGCAAGTTTTATCACAGCACAAGGCACAGAATTATCTGTTACAAGTGACTCACCAGTAAATGCAGCTACATAAATCAACTTCCCAAAGCTCTGGTCACTGGCACCAACCATGTATGAAGGGGAATAAAGCTCACCTGGTGCTCTTTTCCAAAAGATTCACCTGCCACAATAGATAGCAGCACCTTGGGCTAACATCCACTCCTGACCCAGCCAAGACTGTGGGACATGAGTGGGAGGTGTTGTCAGAGTTTGCTGCTGCCAGGATGAGCTGGAGCAGGGTGCACAGAGATTAAGGAGGAATGCAGTCCTAATCAACATCAGCAGGTTCATTATTTACAAATATATTGAAGCTGAATGGTGAAAATAGGAAGTCAGGATTGAGACAACGACTACAGGGATGGAAGATGGCTGCTAGGAATGAAAAGGGGAAGAAAAAATGATCAGGTGGGTGGATTTTGAGAGAAGGTCACTGGGACATGAGGCAGCTCCCTGGAAAAGAATGGAAAAAGCAGCCTGTGAGCAGTGAGGGAGAACTCAGCTACAGAGTTCTGAGGGCTCCCAAAATGTGAGATGTTAGGGTGCAGCACAGAAAAGGACCAAGAGGCTCATGCCAACAGATGGAAGGAATTTGAAAAAAGAGGATGAAAAACTTCACTTGTTCTCATTATGAGAGTAACCTTGAGTGCCAGGGAGGAGCTGTGGGTCTGCAGAACAAAAGGGTGATTACCAGCCCCAGTTAATTAGCAGCACACCATGTGGTTTTTGTTCACCTGAAATGTCTGTCGCTGGGATATTGGTACTGTGCAATATCATTCTCTCCCCTCCAGAACTACATTCAGGCTACACTATACAAGGACATTTTGAAATCAAAAGTGATCAAGTACTGAGAACATGATGTGAAATATTCCCAGTAATTCACAACTTTTTGCCATCAAACCACTGAGATGAGCCTCTTTGATGACTTTTCCTAGATTCTACTTGTTTATTGGGAATTACGATGATAAATTAGCCCCATTATAGCAACAAGCACTGGTTTGGTTACCCTCAGTCTCCAAGCAGAAAGCCAATTTATAAGGCAGACATGCCCTGGTTGTGTGTGCATCGTTCCTGTGTGTCACAGCAGAATTACTCCCAAATTCTGGGTTTCATGCAGGTACCTTGCACACAGCTATGCAAACACCCCAGCTAAGGGCAGAGTTCACCACAAGGCTGGTTATAACCACGGTGCTGTAAATTGCTTTTCTACAACAGAAGCGTAGGTCACCCCTAGAAATGTGGGATCAATAGCAGTGTGCAGACCTACTCTGGCACATTCAGAAAATGGATTCCTTTGTCTTCACTCTGCTCAGGTTTTATTTTCCTAGCTGATGTTCTGCTGCTGATGTTCTAGCCACACAGACAATCCCATTTTGGTTTTAGTGCCTCTAATTCAGTGCTGTTTCCATTTGGGCAGAACAAAGCCAGAACCCAAACACCAGCACCTCCTGTTTGTATCTCAACCAACAAAACGTATTTTCATTAACTAGGTACCTCCTTACCTGCAGCAAAACCCATCTAAAGCAGGTGTAACAACTAAAGCTTTCTTAACTTCACTGACAAAAAGCAGGAAGAGTGTAAAAAGAGAATAAAGAACTGCATTTTCTCCTGGAGTTATTTCTGAAGATATACATAAAACCTAGGACAAGCAGGACTGAGAGCTGCCATTAGAGAAAGGCTGTGGCCATGTTAAGAGACCAGAATAAAACATGGCAGAATCTCTAAAATTAAGGGGAGGCCACACCTCCATTCGACAGCTGTAATTGGGCTGAGAATAACTCCACTAGGAAGCATCACAGCTCTGAAAGGCAGCGACTTCTTCCCAGGAAAACTCCTCTGTGGAAACCAAGATTTATTCCACGTCCTTGTCCCCGCAAAGTATTTTTGGAGAGATGAGTATCCTGCCTGACAGACAAGGAATTCTAGGGAGAGCTGCTTTAGTCAAGGTCACACAATGACTCGCTGCCGAGGCTGCCCCTGCAGTTCGAGCCTCAAACACTCACACCCATTGTCTTTTACTAAAAAGGCAAAAGGCTCGTGGATTTTCGGTTGTTACCAAACCGGCCAGGACGTCTGCTTGGAGAAAAACACCAAGGAAAAGGGAAAAGAGCACCTCCCCTCCTGCTGCAACAGGATATTCCAGGTCTGAACAAAGAAGGAATTGCTCGGGGAGGAGAAAAGCAACGTGGCTGTGGGTGCTCTCCATCCACCCCGCTCTGGCTGTGCTGCCAGCAGAGCTGACCCATGGGCAGGGAGGCAGGGCTGGACACCCCAATTTCACCCAGGGCTTGTCCTGACACTCCCGGGATGGGCAGCACCCAGGGCAGCACAGGGAGTACCCCGGGCTGGCAGCTGAGCGAACCTTCCCGCAGGGCAGCCCTTCCCAGCAGGATGGATTTTTGGCTCATCCCTCATCCCACAGTGACAGCAGAGTGGCAGACACAGCCACAGCCCCTCCGGACACGAGAAACAGGTTCAGCCTTGCCCTGAGCACTGGCCAGGTGGGGGATGGTCCCCACACCGCCCCCAGACCCACCACAGAGACCACCGCAGGCTCAGCCCCTGCGGGAACACTCCCCAAAATGCACACCGGGCACGGCCCTTGGGCACGTTCGTGTGCAGCACATGAACTCCCCGTGCCCTCTCCGCCCACATCACTCTGCGAGAGCCCCCAGTGCCCCTTCCAGACACCCACACACCTCCTGAGCACGAACCCCGACCCGAAGAAACCCCCACACCTCCCTGTCATTAACCCTTCTCACAGACACCCGGATGAACCCCAAGTTTCACCAAGTGCAACCTGTCCAAAACGCCCTTCTCTGTTCCAAAACCTCGCTCATTAAATCCCTTTTCTAATCAGGCTGTGTGAACTCCCAGCACACCCTTCCCAAACGCTGAACAGCCCGCCGCCCC
>JANPWX010000544.1:462625-498952 GCA_024734555.1 Trochalopteron elliotii
CTGTGCTGGGTCAGGACATGCCAGCCCCATGCCCGTGGTCCCCTGGGTGGGACCTGCCACCCCTCCACAGCCTGTGCTGGGTCAGGACATGCCAGCCCCACACTCGTGGTCCCCTGGGTGGGACCTGCCACCCCTCCACATCCCCCAGCCTGTGCTGGGTCAGGACATGCCAGCCCAATGCCCGTGGTCCCCTGGGTGGGATCTGCCACCCCTCCACATCCCCCAGCCTGTGCTGGGTCAGGACATGGCAGCACCAAACCCCTGGCAGATGCCCTCAATCTCAGCAGGTGACTTTAGCTTTGGGTATTTCTGAAATCTGGGAGCCTTTTGATCCTCTGAGGGACCATCAGGAGGCAGGCTGGAAGTGAAAAGGCCATTTTCTGTGCCGAGGATCTGGAAACTGTGCAGCTCAGTGAGCTCAAGATATTTCCAAACACATCCAGATACAACAAAGCATCAAACCCCACAACAGTCGTCCAAAAGAAAATATAACTTCTGCACTAGATCTCTTCTGGCTCAATCCCCTCTCTTCTACAACAAACCACCGCAATTAATAAATCTTTCCCAGCTGAAAAGAAATTCCCTGACAGCAGGAAGTGAAGCACCCCATCCCAGCACACCCCCTGTGTATTTTGGGTGAACTCTACCAGAGTTCCACAAGCCAGGTTCTGATGGCAGCTCAGTGGCAGCATTTTCCCTCCAAATCCAAGTGCAAAGTTTGCAGGAATCCATGGCCATGCCTGTCTCATGCCCTGCCTGTGCCCAGGGGACGTGCAGAACCCCTCTGAGGTTGTCAGTACATTTTTGCTGACCAAGCTGTGGATGATACATGGTCTGTGAACCCCAGCCAAGGTCATGACAAATGGAACAACAAAACATCCAAATTCTCCTTTTTCCAAGGTTGTCCATGGGCTGCATTGTAGTTAGGAGACTTGTGGCCAAGAACTGAATAACTTCTTGATAATTTCATTTTATACAGTAATTGTAACAGAATACCTGATTGCTGGCCTCTCTCAGAATGCCTGCTGAGGGTAACATTGGCTTGAAGGACTTTCCTGGTGGAATTCTGAGTGATGGAAAGGAAAATCCCATCAAAGCCGTCATGGGGGATCACGTCACATTCAAGTTGGGAGTGCAAGATGTTTCCTTTCAAACACAGATCCCTTCTGTCACTCTGAAGGCAGTGACAGTGAAATGACTGGAGAAGCATTTGTAAAAGTTACCCAAACAGCTCATCTTAAAAGCTTAAAAATCCCCAAACCAGACCATTTCAGAAGTTGTTTTCCATGAGATTTCCACTCAGTGCACTCGGTAAATGTCATCCCAGACCAAGCCCAGCAGAGGCTGCAGGATTAGCAGGATCAGTGTCCTAGGAGTAAGGTAGTAGAGTAGGAATTAAGAGGTAGGAATTAAGAGGTAGGAGAGCAGGTAAAGAAAGCTTTTGTGCCTGTTTTGTGCTTTTCAGGAGATGGTTCCAATCTGGTTTATCCTAAAAACACAGACAGCACTAATGAACGGTGATTTTTTTTCATGGCAGCAAATATTCCCAAGCTATTTTGCTATTGTTCCTCAGGCACACACATCATGTATCTACAATAAACTATTGATAATCGCTGCTTTGCATCTGTACCGGCATTTAGAGGTAAATACAGCAAGGAGAAAACTCATTTAGCTACATCAAAAGGAATGCTTATCTGCCCGAAGTCTCATGCAAATGAGGAGCGCACTGAAAGCCCATTGTTTAAACATCAATGAACTGAGTGAGGTCTCTTGTCTGCAGAGCTGCAGTCCCTCACTCCAGAGAGACACGGAATCTCAGCCTGACAGGATGGAGAAACAATTAAACACGGCGAGTACAAGGTCAGCACCGGCATCTTCAGCCCCCTTTCCCCAGCAAGGAGAGCCAGCCCTGCCAACTCTGACTTTACCCAGGGCCCTGGGGCTGTGACCACTGTCATCTCTTTCATGAGAGCAGCTAAACTGCAAAGACAAGGGCTCTCCTGCAGCAACAGGCCTCAGTTCCCAGTGCTGTGTCTGCATTAAATCCCAGCAGAACGTGCCCACCCCACCTTGGTACCATGGCATAATGGTATATTATTATGTAATTGCTACAGCCACTACTTTTGCCCTCTTCCTGGTTTACTCTGGCTTCCAGAGGAAGGCAGCCCAGCTGAGTGCAGCCCCCTGCAGAAACAGGGTGAGCCACAAGCACTGACAGGCCATGGTTCTGTTCTTTGGATCCACAAAGGGCTTTGCTGCTCTGAGCTGAAGTTTTACTCTGTTTCCAATTAAAAACCCAAACTACCTGCTGGATTAGGTGACTTGCACTCTCCAGGCAACCCAACAAATATTTTCAGCTTGATCCTTAGGTTTTTGGCCCCTGAAAGCACAGGGAGCACTCTGCCCAATACCCCATAAATACCCAGTGTAACTGCAGGCCCACCCAGCATGAACACACCCCCCGGGCATGGCCATGAGTGGTCCCACTGTGGTCACCCTGCAGCCCTGCAGCCCTCAGCTCTGCTGAGCAGCCCAAATCTCCAGTCTGTGGGCTCAGGCTGTGGCCAAAACCCTGGCAGGGAGCTATGAAAGGCAGGGCTTGTCTCACTTGTAGCTCACACAGGCTCAGCCATCTCCGGGCTGGTCAAGCCAGAGATGCTTTCATTTTTTTCTTTATGGCACTTTTCCCTCACTTCATTGTGGGACATCCATTCCAGGCCTCCTTTCTTATCTCTGCCATGGAGAGAGGACCTACAGGGAGGTCTCCTTGTGCTTCCTGTGATGCCTTAGGTTTCAGCTTTCATGTTTTTCAGGTTCTGTGCTGCCCAGGGGTGCAGTTCTGAGCTCACATTCAGTGTCACTCAGCTCTGCACAGAGCAGGGAGACAAAATAAACCCTTTTCCTGCTGAACCAAGAACAATTTTGGGGTTTTTTTGACCTGAAACAGAGACTGGACAGAGCTAGTGAATAAAGTAGATATTTATTGAAAGGCCTTTAAGGATCCACCTTGGGCAGGACAAGAGCCTGGCCAGGGCTACACCCAAGGTGGACACAAAATGGTCACAAAATGGACAAATGGCCATGAGGTCTCACACTTTTATAAGTTTTGGTCCATTTGCATATTGAGGTTTAATTGTCCAATTCCAGCTTCAGGTTGTGAGGTCCCATCCTTCTTGTTCCTCCCTCCAGCCCACCCTTGTTTGTGCTTTTGGGCCTAAAAATTGTATTTGTTGTCCTTGGTCTCCATCTAGAAAAGGATTTATCTACCTCCTCTGTGAAGAGAGCTGATTGACACTGAATATGAGGCTCAGAACTGCAGCACAGAATCTGAAAAACATGAAGGCTGAAACTTGAGGCATCATTTCCCCCCTTTAGAGGCTTGACAAGGCCTTTTCCTTGTCCAGTCTCTATTTTAAATATCTACTAATAATAGGTATTCAATAACAAATAAGCATCTCACAATAGTAAACAGCTAACAATTATAAACACCTAACCATAGATAAATATCTAATAACAGTAGACATTTAACAACAGTAAATATTTAATGATAGATAAACATCTAGAGATAATAATAATAATAATAATAATAATAATAATAATAATAATAATAATAATATAAGCAGTAATAAACATCTAACAGTAGTAATGTCTTGTACAGTTGGGTATCATGCAAAGAAGAATAGTGATTATTATGAACAGTGTTTTAGGTACAGAGGAGAAATCATTTAAAGCATGTTTTCATCTGCATCAGTCTCTGTTTTCACAGTTGTTTCAGGAGCAGAAGCTTTCTCAACTCTGGAATAATGAATCCGGGGTCATTTGCCAGCAATTTTGACTGCGGTGAGGGTGATCATCAAAACCTGGAATTGTCCTCCTGGCTTGTAGAGGATCCTTGTCCCACCACTTCACACGGACCCGTCCGAGGCGACAGCGATGCCACCCGGTGGTGACACGGAGCAGCAGGACAGGCGACAGCCATCCCAGAGAAGGTCCCCGCACACCAGGACAAGGACACGGCGGTGACAAACACACACCGGCACCACCAGTGCTGGCAACGGCAGCTCTGAGTATTTAAAAATGTGGGGAAAAAAAAGCCCAAAAAACTGCACAACAACAGCAGCGCCCAGAAGAGAGGAGTGGGGATATATGAGTGAAGGAGTGAAGCTGAGCCCAGGAAGAAGGGAGAAATAAGGGGAAGGTATTTCATTATTTGCTTTTATTACTCTGGTTTGATTTGTGATAAATTAATTTCCCCAAGACGAATCTGTTTTGCCCGTGACAGTAATTGCTGAGTGATCTCCCTGGCCTTATCTCAACCCACGAGCTTTTCATCACATCTTTCTCTCCCTATTCAGCTTCTCTCAAATCATTTCCCGTGATTGCTCAGCCCTGGACTGCCTGACAGGGTCAGAAGCAGAATAGAATTGCTTAGGCTATACCAGCTTATAATTTGAGATATTTCAGGGGGGGAAAAAAATCTCCATAAATGGAATTTTAGCTTAGCCAATGTTGCATTGAAACAGCTGTAATGCGCCGTATGGGAATGGGGTCAGACCAAGTGAAGACATTTGAATAAAACGAGTTACGGGGCACTTTTGTCCCCGTTCTGTGGGTGTCCCTTTGCGGCCCCGGCCGGCAGCAGTTAAATGCGGTGCCAGCAGATGGCAATCCAAGAAGGGATTGCGTTCCCGGCAGCTGTCACAGGCACCGGGCTGTCACAGGCACGGGGACACGCTGCTTTCCTCGCCTCAGGGTCAGGAAAGTCCTGTGCCAAACCTCTGAAGGAGCCCAGAGGCCGAAGAGAACAGCTGGGTGTTTAAACTCTAGCCAGCCACCCTGCAGTAGAGACACCTTCGTGGTATTCCCCAAAACACCCATTTCAATAATGGTATTTAACTCACTCCGTGGAATCCTTACCCATTTCCATAGCTTTTACTCATCCCATGGAATTCTTGCTGGCTCCTCAGTGCCAGCACATGGGGAGTTCACCCCACTGCATGTGGTCACTGGTCACTGTGATTTGGCAGTGTCAGTGTCCCTCTTCCCTCCCACCACTGGAGGTGGGGTACAGGTGGTTTCCTTCGAGCACTGCTGTCCAAAGCAGAGCATTGAGCTCACACACTTTGGCATTTCAGGCAGCAAAATAAATCCATCTGCACTCAGCCCACCTCCTCAAGTCCCCGTGCTCAGGAATTCATTTTCCTCACAAAGAGCTCCTACTTCATGCAGTGAATTGCAGTGATTTGCTGTTCATATTTCCCTCTTCCTCCAACAACTTCTGATTAGGGTTTAGATGCAGAAACGCTTTCAGTATTGCTTTCAGCAGAGTCCTCCTGGATTTCCAGAGGCTGTCAGGGAGCAGGTCTGGTGTTCCCTGCAGACTTGCTGTGCTGCCTCTTTTGAAGGAGCAATTCTCACTCCAGGGTGCCCTGGGACACAGCAGAACCCCAAGGGCTGAAGCAAGAGCAGGAATTCAGACAACCCACAGCCCAGAAGCTTTTCCCTGATGTTTCTGTCAATGGTTCAGCTCTGTGCTGAGAAAGAGCCCACCTCCAGGTGTCTGTGTGCTGACTGTATCTTACCTGGCCTAAATGAGAGAGATACCTGCTCAGATTAGAGTCCAGGCTATTTTTAAACCTGTGCTTCTGCATCTACAAAGTGGAGATTTTAGATCTGAAATGGAGAAGACTGCTCAGGATCCCCAGCACTTGAACAAACCCTAAACCAAGGCACATCTGCACCAACCTGAGTTTTCCTGAGAAGAGACAAACTATGGAGTATCCCTCCACAGGGCAAAGTAACCACTGTGGGAAACACACCTAGAAGGACTTGTAGTGACCGTTTGGAGTCATTAAAGGGGATGTGAGTGATCATTTACAGCAACATCCAGCTAATTAATGGACAGAAGGTCCCACCCACTGAACTACTGACCAAGCTGGTGTTTTTAATTAGACTCCAAGTTGCTGTGCTGCAGGGCTGCTTCCCAACCCCTCACCCAGGACAGAGATTAGCAGCAGTTTTATGCTAATTTATGTTGGCTGAAAAGCTGGTGATTTTAGGAGACATTTAGATTTCAGGGAGGAACTACTTATTAATATTCATCTCAGGTCCTATAAATACATTTCTAATCCACTGCAGGATTTAGAAGGCTGTGGATGGCAGCTGTGCCACTGGATTTGTTGCAGAGCAGGGGTCGTGCTGGGTCAGGGGGTGTTGGAGCACAGCTGTGACAGGGAGGGTACAGCTCACAGCTGTGGGATGTGGTTGGTGGCATTTCTGTGTTTCTGCCACAGTGACAGGAGCTGGACAAGTCCCAGGATGAGCACACACAATCTCTTGGGCTTTCCTTAATTCTGGCTTCTCAAACCAACTTCAGGTTACAGAGGAGGTAGGGCTCAGCTTTATCTCATGATTCTTCAGGGGCTCTCTGAGCCTCTCCTTTGCATAATAATTGTTCTCTGTCTTGCATTTCCCAAACATCTTCGTGCATCCCTTTGCCCCAAAGGAATGGAGAGCTCCAACCCAAATTATACTTGCTAATATGAAGCAATCACTCATCACACTTTCAACTTTGCTGCTCCCCACCTAAACTCCTCTCTCCAGTTTAGCCACAATCCAGCTGGATATGGACATCCCAGAAAGTGGCACCATTTTCTAGACTTTCTGCACACAGCTCCCCATGCACTGACCTTTCCACGTGCCCCCCTTTACTTTCCCATCAATAAGAACTGGTTTCAGGATAACATTTTTGCTGTGGCCAGCCCATATTGTGGTTTCAGCCACAGCAGGAGGAAAAGTATTCATTGGTTTGGCTGCCCTATTGTAGAATCTCTGGTGCTGCAAAGTCTCCAGAGGGTACAATGGGATCCGTAAGCAAAATCACGACATACAAGCCCTAAATCCATATTTCTAGAGCACTGAAACAAAGAACACAATGTGAGTGGAGCAGTGCCATTCCAAACAAGCACCAGCAAGCTACTCAGAAGCTGGGAGAGGTTGCATCACACCAGCTGGCAAAAGAGATTTAGGTTTCTTTATGTTTGCCACACCAGCTGGAAAAAGCACAAACCATGGGGTGGATAAAATAAAGAATAACCAGCCCTAAAGTGACAGTCATCACCAGACCAACACCTGCAAGGAGGAGAGGTGCTACTGATGCCTTAAGTTTCAGCTTTCATGTATTTCAGGTTCTGTGCTGCCCAGGGGTGCAGTTCTGAGCTCACATTCAGTGTCACTCAGCTCTGCACACAGCAGGGACACAAAACAAATCCTTTTCCTGCTGAAGACCAAGGACAACTTTCAGCCCCAAAAGCACAAACAGGGGTGGGCGGAAGGGAGGAACAAGAAGGATGGAACCTCACAACCTGAAGCTGTAATTGGACAATTAAACCCCAAAATATGGAAATGGACCAAAACTTATATAAGTGTGAGATCTCATGGCAGTTTGTCCATTTTGTGACCATTTTGGGTCCACCTTGGGTGTAGCCCTGGCCAGGCTCTTGTCCTGAGCCCTTTCAACAAACATCTACTTTATTTTCTAGCTCTGTCCAGTCTGTGTTCCCAAGGCATCACCACCCCACCTTTGTCAGAAAGCAGCCTGCCCCACCCCGCAGCCCTGGAGCAGATTGAGATGATGCTGAACAAAAATCTCTCACACAGCGGAGAACGCGTCCTTCAGGAGGGAAGCAGGCAGCAACTCCTCCCCATGCAAGCATTCCCTGAAGTGAAGAGCCTTGGATTTGTGTCTGGAATAACGAGCTGGTCTCCTGAGCCCCTGGCAGGAGCAGCAAGTGGCACCATCTGGAGTGTGAGGTGGCCCCGTGCCAGCATCGCTCCGGTGCCGCGGAGGGCTCGGAGCAGGGGTGACTCCCAGCAGGGAGCACATGCACAGCCTGGAGAGAAGGGAGAGCAAGGCAAGCAACAAACTGAGGGAGGACTGCTCTTAAAGAGCCTGGAATTGGTGTTTCACTGAGAACAAGCACAGTTGGAAACTGTAGGAAGTATTATTTCCAGTCTGTTTGCTCACATGAAGACAGGGAAAGGAGAGTTAACCTGAGAAGGGGAAAAAGAGGAAGGGAAAAAGCCACTGAGGAATTAACCCCACTGCACTGGGTGAGGAGATCCTCCAGCAGTGAAAACTCCAGATGTGAACAACAAAATGACAGCAGGGACATCACAACACACAGTTCTCTGCCATGCTTGCAGAAACAAAGATTATCTCCCTTGCTGAGGGAGTCCAGGATCTGTAAAGCTTAGCACACAGACTTCTGTAGGACTGCCTGGTGTCTTTGGCACAAATCATCACAGTCTTCCCTTGCCTTATTATGATCCTACAGCACAAAAAGCCCTCAAGTGAAACCAGGCACACTCCAAAGCACTTTCTTCCTTTTCAGGTTAAAAGTCCAGTACTGTGGTGGCATTCAGTCAAAGGTTAGACTTAATGACTATGAAGGTCTTTTCCAGCTTCAGTGATTCTTAAAGTCCAGGTCTGACCATTCAGAGTGCTTTAAATAAAAGGGATGATTTCCTTGTTCTTTTCCTTAGTGCTTGCTGATACTGGTAAGGTGTGGTAGAGAAATTGGATCACTAATAGTATGTAAGCTTTGTAGCAGCCTGCTGTGCAAGGTGTTTATTTCTCTCTTCAGTCATTATGGGCTCCTAAAATCTAAGCCCTTTGTGTTGCAAGGGGTTAGAGGCAAAATCTGAATAGACAAGCCAGGAAAGCTGGGTTTGCCTTTGTTGGTTGTGAGGAAATCAATCAGCCTGTGGCACTCTCCTCTTCAAAAGTCAAGGCTTGTAATGGATGCTCCCTCCATTTCTCCTTCCTGATTCCCTCGGGGTCCCTAAAGAAAATTGTTCCATGGCTGAAACTACACGTGAAGGTCATGCCTGCAGAGAGAGTTAATGCAGCAGTGCTGGGCTCCCCTGCTCTGGAAGTACAGGACAACATATAATTTATCCCTGTAAATGATAGGCAAGCTGGATTTTTAGGTCAAACACAACAAAGAGTTTTGCCTTTCCCCCCCAAATTAAAGTGTGCTCCTTTGGGCTGATTCTAGGGGAGATGCATCACCAGATGATCAGGAGGCCAGCAGCTAACACTGATTTAGCCAGCAACAAACCAGAAACTGGATCAGGTCAGGGTTCATCTGGTTTTGTTGGTGAGGGACAAAGCATGACAGCTGCTTCTGAAGCTGCTGTAAAATCTGAGCAGTAAGGCTGGGGCAGCAGCTCAGCCTTGGGCTGTTTGTCAGCCCCAGTTGGGTGGTGGCTGCCCATGCTGTAAAGTTTTGGCAGTGCTGATGCTGCAGCAGAACCCTTTTATGTCAGCTACAGCTTTTGGGGTCTTGATTTTCAGTTGCCCCTTTCTTCTGGAGTCCCAGTGAACCTGCAGTGTGAGCTCCAAGCAGTTCCTATCCCAGCCTAATTCCTGCTTGGCTGTTGTTCTCCACCCCTCTCTCACTGCCATCCTCAGTCATTGCTGCCATTACTTGCATCTCCTGGGTTTTAACTGGCTGCCCATTGCTTATCAAACACATTAATTACAGAGAGGATTGCTTTTATCTCTGCAGTCCCAGAGAGGTTTGGGGATTCGTGGTTGGAGAATTCAGTTTGATCCCACCTGCCCTGGGGGGAGGATGCAGAGCCAAGGACCATTGCACCACTCTGATTTCTGATGGAAAAAACATTCAAGCTTCATCCATGGACAGCAACAACAGAAAACATGTCCATGGGGTTTGCTTCATGTGGAAACAAAGCCTCCCTGCAGGTGCTGCATCCCTCTGCAGCAGTTGGACTGGGATACAATGGGGAAAAGTGTCTGCTGCCACTGACAGAGCAGCTCTTCCAGCTACCAGGGAAAGGCTGTGCTCTCCAGGCCAAACCTGGATGCTGCTCTTCTTCAAAAAGGTGTTTGTCAAAAAGTCTGTGCTCCCCAGGCCAAACCTGAAGGCAGAAATCATGACTCCAGTCCTCTTGATCATGAGACAAACAGCCTGTTCTATTGTTTGGAACCTTCTTATACAGTGGGTTCAAAACTCCCAGGTGCAGACACTGATTGGTCTAGGTCTGAACACTGCCCAGCTCCCTGGGTTAATGATAATCTGCATTTAGGGTTGAAAGGGGTTGGTTAAGGTCTCTGAGTTTAAATCTATCCTATGATTGTTTGTTCACCTAGGGATTTGTTTATGGAACTAGAAGAGCCAAATTGGGTTTCTTATTATAGCCAGATTTATCTGTCCAGCTACAGACTATCTGTACTGTGACAGTCTGTGCTCTCCAGAACAAACCTGGATGCTGCTCTTCTCCTCCAAATAGGCATTTTATCAAAACTTCATTCAGTTCTCCCAGAAACACACACCAAAGAATAGGAAGCATAGCTGAGTGATGGGACACAAGGAGTAAGAAATCAGAAATCAATCTCTACTTCTCCTTTACATCAGGGTCCCCAGGACCTCTCCAGTGAAAAGCAGCTTTTTGGTTTCCCTGTGCTGGGAAGAAAGCCATGCTTTGCTGGGATCAGCCATCTAATTAGGAGAGGGGTTGTGTGAGTGAGCAGGTAACTCAGGAGCAGATCTTTTGTGAGCAGAGCTAATTTCGTTTGTGCAAAGAGAAATGTGGGGCTTAGGCTGAATTATCAAATGAATTGTACCAACAGATCATTTGCCTTTGCAGCGATTTAATTATCAAAGATTTTGCAGATGGAGGGAGGGGGGAACCAGATGAGGGACAGAGCATTTCCTGAGGGAAATGTCAGCTTGCCAGCTGCATCCCTCACCTGGCTATGTCAGGCCAAGGTTATTAAGGGGAGGTGACAAGGTGCAATCATTTGTGATGGAATTCTCCTGTACATCTGCACTCCCTTCAGCTGTAGCTCTTCCCAGCAGACAAGCACGTTCCCTGTGCAAGGAACTCTCCCTTTTTCTCAGATGAATTATCCCGAGCTCCTCAGACACTTCAACATTTCTTGTCAGGCTCATAAAACAAATCTTACCTCAGCTGGTAATGAACCTGATGTGCTGTGACAGCCACAAGCAGGGCAACAAAGAGAATCCTCACATGTCAGCAGATCTGAGCCAGGCCTCCATCTCCCAGCACCAGAAAGAACGAGATGTGTCTCCCAAAGTGACAGTCATGATTTCCTCACACAGCGACGTGTGAATGCAGAGACTGACGTGCCAGGTTCTATTAACACAGGATTCCTTTGAAAAGAGTGATTCTTTTGTGGTCTGATATCGTGCTTCCCTGGCACAAAGAGCAGGAAAGGATTCCAGATTGTCTTATTTTCTTTTACAAAGTGCTCTCCTGCCTACAGGAAATATTTGAGGGGAGAAGGTAGCTTCTATACCACAGGTCATGCACTGCAGAGTTCTGTGTATTTTACACAACATGAAGGTACCTTGTGGAATTAAGGCACTGAAAATGAAATAGCTCAAAATGTGAAAGAGCAAGAGGCATTTTACGAGTAGAAAAAGTAGTGGTACAAATCTTTCTTCTTCTTGAAAGGAGATCAGCTGGTTCAGGAAGATTCAGAGATTTAAATTCCCTTCAGAGGACTTCTATTTAAATCAGCAGAGTTGATTACACTGCAGGGTGTTGTAAAGTTCCTCCTTCAGTGGCTGGACTTTACTGATCCCCAGCGGAATTGAAGCTGCACTCTCACAGTTATCTGTGTGATTAATTCAACTGTTTGCATTAAACCAGGCAGGGCACTCCTGCACTCTGGTGTGGTCCACATGTAGAAATTTCTGCAGAGTGGTGTGAAAATCTCATAGCTGGTGGTTCTGAGTCTGCTCCAAGCTCATGGCCATGGACATTTCCTCCTCCTGCAGCAGTGGCCCTCAGAGGTCTATTCTCTTACATTCTCATCCCGTTTTAATGCAGATATTTATTCCCAGGATAATCTTTGCAGGACTGACCTCTGCTGAGAGCCCCAGAACATCACACACAGGCTCTACATGCTCCTGCTACAGCTTAAGAAAGACACCAGCAGCAGTTCAGCACATTATTCCTGCACTTGCTACTCTTTCTCTTTATTATTTTGAGCCTGCCTGTCGTTAGAAGCAGGGCTGAAGCAGGAAGAAATGTTGATAACAAATTGAATGCAGAAGCAGATAATGTGCCTTGTCCTCCCTGTGGCACAGGACTAAAATCCTTGGAAATGGGAACAGGGATTTTGCTGGCATTAGTGGGTAAGACAGAAAGCTCCTCTCCCTTCCACAAGTGGAAACAGAGTATTTGAAAGCTTTACAGAGAACAGCACTAGCACTGAATAGTCACTGACACAAACCTCATATTTCCTAAAGCCATTGCCAGAGAAGGGTTGAATGCCTTTAAAATTCCAGGGGGAGTCACGTGTGGAGAGCAGACCTGGCCCAGGATGTGGAGAGAGCCAAAGCTGGCCTGTCATTTCTTCTAAGTGCAGCTAACAAGCAATTTGCTAATTCCCATATGAAGCTGTTTTGAGAATGAGAAGTGCCTTTAATGCAACAATCTATTCTGAGGGTGAAAAACAAATGCACCTGTAATAACAAGGGATTTGTCCCATGAGAATCAGTAAAGAAAACATGTAAACAATCCAAGAATAGATAGACTTGATGGACAAGTAAAATGCCTTTTACTAACCAATAGAATAATTAACAAGAAAGCTATTAACCAATTAGAAGTTGGCCTCGAGGTTTGTAAAAACTGTATAAATGACAGCATGGGGCCGTAATAAAGGAGAGCCTTCTGAAAACCTAATGCAGTGTCACTTTGTGTGCTGTGACTGCCTCTACAATGACACCAGGATGTTTAAATGCCCCTTAATCTGGGTACATGGAACTTGTGATGGTTTGGGCTTCTTTTTCTCCTCCAGGGTTGGGATTGATACAGGGGAGTCACCACTCGTGTTCAGACTTGGATGTTAAGTGTTTCTTATCTATTTACAGACTCAGGAGCTGTGAGCTCCAACTAGCAAATCAGAGACACGAGGTAAAATGGAGAACTTATCTATCTCTAGCAGATCTTTTCAAGGACAATCTGTCCAATTATGAAATGCCACCTAAATTATTTTTACTTTAAACCAAATAACTAACTACTTGAAGTCTGCAATACAGACTCCATCAATCAATTAGAGAAAACCACCCAAACTCATGAAGAAGAAGGTGAAGAAGAAGGACTCAGACAACACCTCAAATCCTCCACGTTGCTTCACACACATTAGTACATACTAAACTCTTAAAACCTAAGTTTCTAGAATTCCAACAGGGACAAAAGCCCATCTTCATCAACAGCCTGGCATCTACAGTCTGTCCCTTTGCAGTGTCCTCCCTGCAGCAAGGACACCTCAGCTGGCCACCAGTGCCCAGCAGGGAGGACAAGACGTGGCAGAATGGTCAGAGTTTGGGGCTGATGCCCAGGCACTGCACAAGTGTGGGATTGTAGAAGCTGGGACTTGCTGCAAAGTCACTCTGGAGCATGGATAAAATGCTCCAAATTCCTGCTTCCAGGGAGAGCTCAGCCAGGTTGTGCAGAGCAAGGCAGAGTGAAAGGACCAAGTGGCCATGCAGAACCATGTGGTGAATCTTTCTGGGTGGAGATCTTTGCCCAAATTGAAAACAGATCTTCATCTATGAAAAATGAGGCAATAAAGCAACATTTCTTGGTAATAGGCTAAAAATGAAAAGATCAGCCTTCTGTTCAAAAGGAAGGGTTGCTCAATAAGCTTTTTGTCCAGTGTTTCCACAGAACAGTTTTTTCACAGACAACTTGATCCTGGACACAGAAGGCAAATGTATTTTGTGGCACGTGGGCTGGAAGGGGGACAAAAACTGGCTATTAATAACCAGGCACATCAGTTAAGCAGAATCACACAGGGATGTTTATTCTTTTCTTCACCAAAAATGAAAAATAATTAAGTGGAACTGGCCAGTGAGCTTGTTCTGCTCCTGACCCAGAGGCTGGGGGAGAGGGAACTTGTGACTGCTCTTAGACAAAGGCATCAAATAGAAACATCCCCTGGCTTAGTACAAATGTATAGGAATTGCTGCCACAGCTCAGACTAGGAGGCTCTCTGGGCTGACACCCTGTCTCCACTCTGGCATGAAAGCAGTACAAGTTAAAAACTGTTGTACAAAGATGCCCCACGTGAAACAAAATGGGAACTCAGACCCTGTGCAGTTGTTATTCACGTCTTCATCCTGCCTGCTCTCCTCTTCAGCACCCCCCAAGCACCAACTGGGCTCCCCATGGACTAGAAAGGATTTCAGAATTGGTCTGAGTGACTTAACTCTCTGCCCATTCCCTCAGTGCAGTGGAATGAAGTGGGATAACATTGCACAGGGCAACACACGGGCCCTGAGTGAGTAAATGGCAGATTTTGAGGTACAAATGCTCTGGGGTGGAAGGAGAGCAGTCCTTAGGGAGCCATGGCATGAGAGGGATCCCTGCTGTTGAGAAGGGATTACAGAGAAACACCTGAATGGCTTTTGTATCACGTTTAAGGTTATTTTTTTAAAGCTTGAATTATGATAACTCTTTCAGTACAACTGGCAGCAGCTCAGGATTCCTGTGCTGTGCTCTCCTGGACAGAACAGATGCATCCAAACAGAGGATTTCCTCACAACTGCAGTGGAAACGGGTGGCAGAGCAGAGATGGCAGCATCTATCACTGTTTTTCACTTCTCTGCTATGAAGATTTCAGCCATGTTTCCTCCAGACAAGTTTAGATAGAGTTCAACCAGTCCTGCTGGAAATGCTGATATCTGAAATGTTAAAGTGTGTGGGTGGGCAGAGCTCTCTCAGCTTCATATTCTGTAAATTAGAACGGAGAAAAGAGATTTTTTTCCCCCCTAAGACTGGAATTAAAACAAACAAACCAAGGAAACAAAAAATTGGTGTAATGGGGTCATCACAAAATTGTTTTCCTTTCAGTATAAACCCTCATGATTATTATTTGATGATGGTAATAGAAGAACTGGTCCCCCCTCAATATAGGCAGAAGCCCATCTGTTAACTGTGAATCATGCAAATAATGTGGCACCAGAGGCTTCAGGGAAGGGTTTAACTGTTTTGCAGCTCACATTCCCCATGCTCTACCCACCCTGCACTCAGCTCCATGGCCTGGCTGGGAGGATTTGGTCACAATCCAGGAATCATCATCCGTTCATATTTTAAAGATTTGCCCCATGGGTCCCTTGGCAGTGGTGAGTTGGTCAATATCTGAGTCCAGGGCTCAGACCAAAATGCCATCCTGCTTATCAGGGAACTCCAGCTTAGGGCTGGACCTGCTCAGGAATTACTGATCAGTGCTGTGCTCTCAAGTGCTGCCTGGCAAGCTCAGGTGGTGCCTTTGTTTTGACATGTGTGACCTTACCTGAGACCTCCCTCACATCAGCTGTCCTGTGAAAAGCACCTTGGAGGGAATCATATCTAAGAATTAACCTTACAGGCTGTTCCTGCAGGCTTCTGCAGATTTGTGCTTCATCCAGAAATCCAGGAGGAGCCCTCAGGAGTCCAAGGGCTCTTTGCACACAGCTCTGGGTGGGGCTGTGTGGGGACAGCAAGAGTGATCGTGGACTGGTACCAGGAACAGTGAGGGAAATGCTCTCCACAGCCAGAGCACGCAGCTGGCAGGGGGGAATTCAGCTGGGAATACAAAATGCATTTCCAGGCTCCATCCAGAATGCCCAGAGGAGAGCAGACAGCACAAAACATGCAAATTTCACAGCTTGACACACCTCAGGTGTTGGGTTGATACCGAGGCCCTGCCGAGGGTCCCCCTGGGGCACCAGCCCTGCCACGCAAGATGGGAAGGAGAAAATTCCATAAATTCCATGA
Organism: Trochalopteron elliotii; assembly: GCA_024734555.1. Taxonomy (NCBI): domain Eukaryota; kingdom Metazoa; phylum Chordata; class Aves; order Passeriformes; family Leiothrichidae; genus Trochalopteron; species Trochalopteron elliotii. Next base: position 478,445 of record JANPWX010000544.1, read on the forward strand.
GTGACACAACAAACTCTGCATTGTCCTCATGGATTATTTGTCCATCATGCAGGGACACTGTGGTGGTTTTGGATTCTTTTCTTCTCTGCCAAGGTCGGGATAGAGACATGGGAAATGAAGGATCAAGTTTGGACTTGGACTGTTTATTATCTCTTATCTTTTTACAGTGTTCATGAGGTAAAATGGAGACCTTCTCTATCTCTGCCAGGTCTTTTCAAGCACAACCTGTCCAATTATGAAATGCCACCTGAATTATTTTATTTTAAACCCAGTAACTAATTTCTTGAAGTCTGCAATGTGGACTCCATCAACCAATTACAGCAAACCACCCAAACCCATGAAGAAGAAGGAAGGAGAAAGTGAAGAAGAAGGACTTAGACAACACCCAAAATCCTCCATCTTGACTCACACATACTAAAATCTTAAATCTAAATTTCTAGCATTCCAACAGGACACAAACTACCTCATCTAATCTGCTTTCCTGTGACCACAGCAAGGCCCAGGGGTTGTGTTCAGTCTGCAGCCACCAGTGGTGACACGATGCTGAATCATGATTTTAAAGAGTTAAGATTTTAGCCAAGGGTTAGAAAATCATGATTCAATGCCCTGGTGAGCCCTGGGACAGGCTGGGCTGGGAGAGTGAAAAGCAGCAGCCTGTTTGCAGTGACTGAAGCACAGTGGCTCACTGTCATCTCTCAGGTTGTATCTTAGCAACTGGCCAGCCATAAACCAAAGCATCAGCACATCTCAAAGTTTCTCCAGACCTGCACAAACATCCTGGGTCTAGAATTTGTGCTGAACTCCCCTAAAAATAGGCACTGCTGCAAGAACTCTCCTACTTCAGGAGAAATAATAATATTCTGGACTACTGGTGAACACAAGATCTGTTTAAAGATCAATCCCTGCCTCATTTTTCAATACATTTTTGCCAAGGCCCACATGATCCATGTGGGAGCTTGATGGAGGGTGGCTGACATGAACTTGTGGTTTGGGTCCTGGTGGAATCTGCTTCCCAAATCCCCCCTGCTCCAAAGGATGTTCACAGGAGCCTGTTCACTGCCAGCTGTCCCTACCTGAGCCAGCCCTCACTGATGGATCTCCAGCACTGCCAGTTCCCTCTGCAAGGGGTGTAAATGTCATTTTTGGGGACATGCAAGGCCTTCTGCACAAGCTCACTCACAAAAATGAAGGTCAGGGCTGTTCCAGACAGAATTCTGTCCAGAACAATGTAGCCCTTCACTGACAAATGTAAATCAAATTAGAAATGCTCCTAAAAATTAGCAGCAACATCAGACAACACTGAATTTCTTCAGTCATCTGTGGGAGACTGAGTTTCCATAAATAAACTGAAGCATTGCCATGATGAAGATCCAAACAAAGCCAAATTGTCAAAACAGCCCCAGAGCCTTTCAAAGCAACAAAACTCTTTCAGTCCAAACTCATGAGCATTCTCAGACCCAGTGCTGGACAAAAGGAGATTTTGTGGGGCTGCACAGAGGGAAAGGCTCTGGGTGCTGCTGCAGCAGGGGACACATGACCACTGCATTTGCATGGCACTTCTGGGGGGAGAGGGACCAATAATTTTTCCTTTTTCATGGAAAAGAAATGAGACAGAAAGAAGTCAGTGCATTTGGTTGGGACTTAAGCAAGAATCAAGCCTGAGGAAACTGTCTTTGCTTTCAAGGTTGCCACCCCTTGGACTGTGGATGTTCCTCCCTCAAAGCAGCTGGAGCCATTTCACACAAACCTGAATATTTATCATATTTTAAATTCCATCCATTAGAGGCCCCTGATCCAAAATCTACCAAAACATGTCTTTTTATGTGTCCTACAAGCCTGTTTGTGGTACAGATCAAAACACACTAGAACAAAAACAAATTTACAACAGATCCCAGTCTGCCAAGACAAACAGCTACCCCTTGCTTCAGCATCTCCCCATTCACTGCAGCTGCACTGTAAGGAATTTTTAAAGACCCAAAAAATGCATTTACTGTGTTCACAGGACTCATGAGTTAGGATAACACAAGAATCCCTACAGGAACACACAGATTATACTCACTAACAATCATTCAGAGATGCTGTTTGCTTCTTAAATCCAAATTTCACCCTAAGTCTGGTGGGGATCATTATGAGAAAGATGCGTAAAGTGACCTGATTAAAAGCCTGAGACACGGGACAAACAGTGCAAAGGAAAGAGTCCAACAAGCCCCCTGAGTTTTTTGCCCCCAGATTCCCAAAGGCTGTTGAAAAATATTCAACATATCATATCTCTGAGTATCTCCAGGGGAATTTGTACACCTTCATTTTATGTAACACAAATCTGTCACTGATTGTCCCAAAAATTTACATCCTTCTCCACAATTCGGGAATTCAGCAATCATTCAGTCAAGTACTCATCAGCCTCAGCTGGGATAAATTGTGGCAGTATTTAAAATTCATCTGTCATTATTGTACCCTGCCACAAAGCAAACAAGAAATCCAAGTGCACCCACCCAGCAAGCAGCAGCTTGGTCCTACAAAAGGGAGAGATAATTTACTGCAAAATGAACAAAGGGGAATAAAAAGCTGAGCAGAGAAGCTGGATGGCATGGACAGGGAGAGAGCCTTTCATTTCAGCACTGCTCATTAGCATTATATAGCAGGCAAGGATGCAAGGTTTCAACATATCTGTCTCTTCTGGGTCTCATAAATTCAACCAGCAACATAATTCCTGCTAAAACAGAGCTCTCACTGGTTTCTGCTTAAATACAGGGACGTGTTCCAAGGGTCTGGAGGTGCGGTCAGGTGGTTTGTTGGTGAAGCATGCAATTGTAGCAATTCCAGGGGAAAAATTCACAGTCTTCCTTCTGCTTTATCACTGCACTTTCATTCTGATGTGCCTGGCAGGGAATGGTGGCACAGACTGCAATACTGGGGACAGAACTTGAATATTGCAACAAAAAAAATATGAAATAAAATCAGCAGTCAAAGCCACCTTTTATGTCTTTCTTTAGAGAAAGTTCATCCCTGCACAGAAACGTGGAGGAATTGGGGTTCCTTTTAAGGAACTATGTTTTATTTATCTAAAGAGTGCTGCATTGTAATAATACACTGTGCCTGTGAACCCCAGAGACTGAAGAGCCTTTAGAGAGATGGATTTATAATGCAGCTCTGCATCCCAGGAGGATGAAAGAGCTGTGCAGCTCTGGCTTTCATTACCCTTTGGCCCCTCTGCTCAGGCTGTGGCCATGGGGAACCAGAGAGGGAAAGCTATTCTAGGAGACACTTTGGAGATTAAATGTCTCTATTTTGTCACACAGAAAGCTGCAGAGAGAGAGAATTAACTCATCTTTCCCAAACCCCTGTGTGGGACCCACTTTTCAGGGGGGAAGCTGGTTTCCAGTGCCCCAAACTCAGGCCATGGATGACAATCTGGGCAGTTCCACAAGCCCAGAGGTCAGTGTGGGGCTGTGGGTCAGGCTCACCCCATGGAGGGCTCCAGCCCTTTGCTGGGGCACAGGGACACAGGCAGATGAAATCCAGCTGCACACAGCTGCACAAGCTCAGTGCTCAGAGCTGCAAACTGCAGCTACTCCATCTCTTGTGCTGGTGACAACTGGGGACAGCTGCAATGTGACATCTGTCACAGAACACCCCCCTCTGTCAGCCTGGGAGGGTGGAGAAATGCAGGTTAAAAGGTGTGGCAATCAGAGGGATCCCTGTGGTTTGGGTTCTCACCCAACCCTGGCTCCTTCTGCCTCATTTCTGTGGCATCTTGTCTGTAAATAAATTTGTGCTTCACACTTCAAAAAATCATTTTTGCCCACAGCACTGAGGAGTCAGGGTTGTGCTTGTTCTTGCAGTTTCAAGCTCCTCAGGGGAGGCAGGACCTGCAAACCCAACACAGCCCTTCCCAAACCACCAAACAGGAGCACAGGGACAAAAATGCACCTGGAGCTCCACTGCCAAAGAGCAATGCTTGGGTGTTAGAGTCTTGGAGGCTGAAAGTTTCAGGTTTTCTGTGTTAAAGGGTACTGACCCTCAAGCCAGTACTGTATTTGACTTGAGGCCTTGGAATAGGCTTCTGAAATTAAGTGACAGCATTGGGGTTGTGAGTTTGAATGGTGTAGTTTGTAGTTTGGATTGTGTAGTTTGAATGGTGTTGTGTGATCTTACAGGGTGAAAAACTTAGGTTTAAGATTTTAGTATATGGTAGTGTATATAGAGCAAGATGGAAGATTTTGGGCATTGTCTAAGTTCTTCTTTACTTTCTTCTTCCTTCTTTTTCACTTTCTTCTTCCTTCTTCTTCATGGTTTTGGGTGGTTTTTTTATTAGGTGAAAGGGTCCACACTGAGAACCTTAAGTAATCAATTATTGGGTTAAAAGTATAAATAATATAGGTGTCATCTTGTTATTGGGTAATTATAGCTTAAAAAACCTTGGAAAGAGTTAGAGGCCCCACCATTTCCTACTTTGTTAGCTAGAATTTACAATTTGTGAGACTGTACTTTAGATAAGAATTAATAATCTGAGTCCAAACATGAAAACGGTGTCCCATGCATTAATCCTGGCTCTGACACAGAGAAGAAACAATGAAAATCCTCACACTTGGGGCCTCTCCTGAGGGTCTCAGCTGAAAGGTGATGGACAAGTGTCCCTGCTCCAAACAGGAACCCAGCTGGGAGCCCTCATGGGGTAACCCTCCCCAGGACGCACAAAACAAACCAAAAAAACCCCAAAAGAACCCTCCCAAAAACCAAAAACAAACGAACAAAAACACAAAACAAAACAAACAAAAAAACCACAAACAAAAACCCCAAAAAACAACAACAAAAAAACCAAAACAAAAAAACCCCAAAAAACTAAAAAAAAAAATCCATAAAAAACTTTAAAAAAAAAAAACCAAACCAAAACAAAATCCAGAAACCCAAAAATAACCCACCTAAAAAACAGACCACACACACACACACACAAAACAAAAAAAAAAACAAAAAAAACAAAAAAAAAAAAAACAAAAACAAAAAAACCCCAAACAAACGAAAAACCAAACAAACAAAAACCACAAACAAAACAAAAAAAAACAAAGAAACCCCCAAACCCTTGCACCCCCTAGAAAATGAGAGAAACTGCCAAGCTGCCCCCCAGGCTCAGCTCCCACCCCTCCATCAGCAGGCAGCGCATCCTTACAAGCACGAAAGAGTTAAGCCGAGCCTCGCACAAACTTTGCAGTGAGCTGAGCTCACTCAGAGCCTCCCTCCCTTCCCTCCGTGCCTGTTGCTGAGGCTGCCCAGGGAGGGAGGGAGGGAAGGTCTGTCCGCTCCATCCCAGCACAGCTCAGCCCGGGCAGCTCCTCGCCCCCTGCCCCCGCTGCCCCCGGGGATGCTGCTCCGGTGACATCCCGGGATCCGGAGCCATCCCTGCCCGGGACATCAATAGCAGAGGAGGAAAAGTGTCTTTGGATGAAAGGAACCTGTCCTGACCCCGGCAATACGACAGAAAATCCTTTCTGCACAGATCCCGCTAGCTGGAGGAGATATTCCCGGGAAAACCAGCGACAAGCCCGTGGTGTGGAGCAGAGACTCTGGTGCCTCATCCCAGCGCTGCTGCTGCCGGCTCTGAAAGGTAAATGTGCTTTATTCTCTTCTCTCCCGGCGCTTTCACACATGGTCAGCATGAGAACAAAATCCCCTCTCTGCCACGGAAAGAGGAGACACCATCATCCCCCTGCTTCTCCTCTCCCTCCCTGGATCAGAGGGAGATCAGACCCTCCCTGGGTCTGAGGGAGAAAATGCAAGCCATGGGTGGAATTGATAATTCTGACGTTTTCTTTGCGTTTTTTCAGTGCCTATATTTTTCTGTAAAGATGACACCTGGTGCTGGGAGTTCAGCCCCAAACCCTCCTGTACTTGCCAGCCAGTTGGGTGCACTCGAAGAAGATTCACAAGTAATTGTTCTGTTTTCTCCCACTTACCTCTTTGTAAGAGCCAGAGTGGCAGGAGAAGCCAAGGGAAAAGTTGCACTTTCAGTGGTATTGTGCTGGCAAGTGGTGCTCACACTCAACATGGAACTAAAAGGAAGCAGGTGGGCAAGACAAAAATATTTACTGCAGCTGCAGGATCAGTTTGCACTGCCTGTGTGCACTGTCTGGGGGAAAATCTTCCTTTCTGCTCCCCTGTGACCCCCAAATGTGCAGAGTAGAGCAGTGCAGGCTCCATAAATGCTGCCCAGAACTGAAGCTCCCCACACTCTGGTAGCTGCAGTGGGAGGCTGGTAATGTCAGTGCCCATGAAGTTTTGGCTGATGAATTTCCTGGCTCAGCAGCACACTCTGGGAAAAATACCCTTCTCCTGTTGTGCATGAAGGCTTCTATTTTCATTACAGATTTTTATTAAATGAAATATTTTGGGTTTGGGTTTGGGTTTTTTTAATCCCTGATTAAAAAAAGCCACAAACTGATTAAAAAAAAAAAAAAAAAAAGAAAAAACAAAAAAAAGAAAAAACAACCAACCAAACAAACAAGTGTCTGCTTGGAATCAATCTGCACCCACTGAGCACCAGTGATCACTCAGAACTGGAGCATTGTTCAGTCAGAGAATTACTAAATCTTGGAAAGTGCAACCACAGGGAATGTTCCTGTGTCCATGAACTTGAGGGCTCCTCATGGTAGCCAGTGAGGTTCTGCCTCCTCCAATCTGACTCATACAGTCAGAGTCTGACCTGCTTTACTCACAGAATTATTGTGTACCACTTCTTCTCACATCATGTTGGTCTCTACAGTCATTCAGCTTCTATTCCTTAAAGGGGAGTGTACAAAATCTAAATCTACTGCTATCCAGAGAGATGTGCTCAATGGGATAACTGGTAGATTGAAGAGCAAAAATCTTTGGGGTTGCCTGGAGCTATTGAATTATTTCTGGCTCATTTCTGGAGAAGATGCAGTTAATGTTGCAGCTTTCAACAGTCTGAATACTTGATGGCTCCTGACAAATCTATAGCTGAGCCTAAAAAAACCCCCAAACAGTGCCAGCTCCCCATTGCTAATACTTCTTACTATTAATCTGCTCCTTTTATCAATAAACGCCCAGCTGAGCTTTACTAATTCAAATCTTGGTTTGTAGTTAATTATTGAACTTCAGACTAATGTCCTTAGCATTCTGCAGTCTAATTTTATGAAGGATATAAAGACATTAGGCTCTCTGCTCGTTAAGGAGAGAAACCAGCTCTGTCTTTTTCTCTCAGTCACAGAGCAGATGGGATGGGCAAAGACATTGCTCTGTACCCTAACTCACACAAGTGTCAGATTCCAGACTGGTTGCACTTCATTATCAGCAGAGAAAACACATTGTAAGAACAGAATTTAATACAGTTACCTTCACACCCTCTATTTCCCACCTGCTGTGTAACATGAGAATATTCTTCACGGGGGAAGAATTTCCATTTATAGATTCCAAGTGTGAAAATCACAGTTATTGCCCTGTAATTGAGAGCAGAAGAGCCTGGCTGCCCTGCCCACACCTCTGCATCAGCACCAAGCCCTCTGCCAGAATAACTGGCTCCAGAGGGGTTGGATCAGCCCCTGGAAAACGCTGAGCCTGCCCACAGCCTCCCACACAGCACAGCTCAGAGTCCTCTGCCCACACAGGGACTGCAGAAGTCAAACCCCCAGGTAATTTTTTTAATCAGCAATTTGGGCCAGTTTGTTACTGAGCAGGATCTGCTCCAGCATTCCCTAAACTGGATACCTGTTATCTTTGGTACTGGAGAAGGAGCTGGGAGGCAAAGTGTATCCAAGCCCCCATGTCCCTTCTCCAAAAATTCAGCAAATCAGATTTTTTTCTCATCACACGAGCCAAAGCAGGTCTTTCTTGCTTGTAGTGAAAGTCTGAGTCCCCTGAAAGTCAAAATGTTTTGCAGCAATGTGTCATTTAGGTGAAATGTCATGTGACAAACAAACAAACATGACAGAGCTTTCATCATATTGACCTAATGTTTCATTTGTTCTGATTATCATAGTATATTACCATGCTAATATTACTCTATTTACATCTCGTGTAGGTTTATGGGCAGTGGAGATTATAAATGATTGCATCAGTTTGTTCAGTGCTTTCATTCTTGTTTCAGCCAAAACCAAAATTCTGGTCTTATCAGAGCAGGACATGATGCTTTTGAATGCACCATTTACAGTGAAATTTCAGCATTTTCACTTTCTGTTTCCAGCTGGAAGAACTGAAACTGCTAAAATGTTAAGATTCCCCCAATTTCTAGTAAGTTCTGCCGCCAGTAGGTGAGGGAAGTGTCACATCCTGCAGCAGAATTGCTCCAGGGGGACAGGTGGGGCTCTGGACAGCTGCCAGGTGCATCCAGCCTCAGAAAAAGAGGGTGTTGATACACAATAAATGAGACACATGGTGAAAAAACACTGATTGGATTCATATCTCCCCTTCCTCTCTGACACCTGATTCCACAGCCTGTGGGGCCTTCTTGTACCCTGAGGTAATGTGCTACCAGAGAGGACATTAACAATTAGATTTGCATGGTGTTTTTCTAAAGTTAAATACTCATCTCAAAGAGTCTCACAGGACCATGACAGGGGGTTTCTAATCTATTTGATCTAAAGATACCACATCCAGGCTGGGCTATTTTGGTACCCGGTGTCATTTCTCTCTCTCTCTCTCCCTTTTTTCCCTTTAGAAAGCCAACTTTTTGACCGTTCCTAATGAGAAACTCAGAACTCCACACTCCTTCAGCCCTGAATTAGGAGAGAAGAGATCTCCCAGACGTTTTTGGCAAAGCAGAAAACCACCTTCCCCAGCTCACCCAAGGATAAACCACCTGCTGTGGGAGAGAGAAGCTGGCAGTGAGCTGATTGCTCAGTCTGTCTGGAAAAACAACACTTGCAAAGACCAAAGCTGTGCAAACCTCCGTGGCTCAGCTTGAGAGAAGGACCAAAGCTTTTCACCATCCAAACGAGGCGACCCACCAAAAGGAGGCCCAGAGTATTTTTAGGAGGGAATAAAAGCCAGAAGGAAGTGTAAAGCACAAGTGTGATGCTCGTTGTCATTGTGACAGCAACGTGCAAAATGCCTTGCAAAGGCCTGTCCCTCACAGTTTGCTTAACTGTGTGAGCAGCAGCCTTGACACCCAGAGGATGGAGCATCTCCTGCTGAAGCCATCTGTGCTAAGTTTCCTCTCCTGACCTCCTTTGTGAGTCTGCTGAGGGGAGACAGGAGAGCTGAAGGCAAATCTGGAAAATGGACCAAAGCTGACAGAGAGCAATGACTGAGATTTATTTCAAGTTCCGCGGAAACCTGACTGGCCGTGTCCACCTCCCAACCCTGGCTACTGAAGTTGACACAACAGCAGACAAATATTCTGGCCTCTACGTGTACGTGGGGCTGTTCCTGACCCTGCTGGCCCTCCTCCTGATCCTGCTTTTCTCCATGCTGCTGCGCCTGAAGCACGTGGTGTCCCCCATCACGTCCCCAGAGAGCACGGAGAATGCGCAGCAGTTCACAGACGTGGAAATGCACAGCAGGATTCCCACCACTTAGAGGGCTCCGTGCTTGGGAAAGGTGTTTTGTTCAGCAAAAAGTGGTGGCAAGAAGCTCTGGCTGCCTTTTGAGCCCCACAAATTCTTGCAGAGCCCTCAGCAGCATCTGGAGAGTGTCACTGGCTGTTGGCACCATGGGCAGCGTGTGTGCTTCCATAAAATTGACATTACAGAAACCTGCTGCTGTCAGGGGAGGCTCACACCCCTCTAAAAGCCTCACAGGAAATGGGAAAAACCACATTAATGACAGCCAAAAACCCAGAGAAGCACAGCAGAATGTGTCCTGGAGCCTGTGTTTGCTGACCTCTCTCTCTGAATTAACGAAGTTTAAGTGGTGTAAGTGGGAAGAGCCCACAGGGCTGAAATTGAAATTGTCACAGAATTGAAAATCCTCAGGCATTTCTTCCATTCAAGAAGGAAAATATTGAATTGTTCTCTTTTTTCACTTGAATGGCAATTAAACAATGGAGTTTCACAAATATAGAAATGTTTCATCACCTGCTGGAACTACGTCTTGCTGACATTAGAACCCATTTAGTGAATAGTTGCACACCAGATATCAAAAAGAGACAGAACTTTAAAGAGGAAAGAGAATAAAGCCAAAATTTTAGCAAGGTTGAAAATAAAAAGAAGCAGCAGCAGCAGGAAATGAGATAAAAAAACTTAAAAGACACTCTACCTCTTCTTTTTTCCTCCTTTACATCAACTGAGCTGAATAAATTTTTATGCCTTTTAGGCTCCCCAGTATCACTCAGTAATTAAAATGCAGTGTAATTTTTGGGAACCCAATTGACACTGCTCTCCTTACAGACTCACATTCATAATAACATGTTCTCTCATATTGGGTTTTCTTTCTCAAAAGACAGATGAGTTCTTCTAAAGTTTTTTCATTTGTTTTCCTCCAAAGAAAGCTGAGGAAATGCCCAGGCCTGGCACTGCAATAAGGAATAGTGGGAACAGCTTTGGAGACAGACTAATAGGGAACATGCAGATGGAAAATAAACTCACTGAGCACTGAAAGATATGACTGGATTCAAATATCCTGATGGAATGTCATGGGGGAAAGAAATGTTTATTTGAATTTATGGAACAACAATCTGACCCAGTCCTGTGAGTGACGTACAGAGGTAGGTTTTGCTTCCGTGGATGGAAAAGATGGAACCAAATATGGCAAATCAGTCCTGGGAGAGCCACTGCTTCTCACAGAAAAACCTTCAGTGAATTGTTTCAGCCACGTGTCTAAAGGGCAGGTATTTTACACAGCTTATCCACTTTGTTACAGTCTAACTCTAGTTCAGCAATAAAACCCCCTGGATGTTTTCCACATGTACATGCACTCTTATTTGCCAATTCTCCTCTCTCCAAGGGCTTGGAAAGTGTGAAGTCCTCACACAAACCCAGTGCAAAATTAGAGAAGACACTGTCACATGGACCTGTGATAATAGAATGAAATTTTTCTTCAAATGCTCTGTGTACAACAGGTTTTTTGCTTTCCTTTAAAGGTCTGGATGATCTATTTGGACTGGGAATTTCTGGGCTTTTAGAGATGGTTGGCAGGGGGGAAGCAGAATGACAAGTAACATCCCCACTGGATACACTGGATCCATGGGCAGGACTAGTGCTACTCCACACTGATGTATTGAGTATAAAACCATTTAAACATTGCTTCTTTATACTGAATAATTCCTTTTTAATTCATTAACCCTGACATCTATGAATCATAAAATCCCAGAATGGTTTGGGTTAGAAAGGACCTTAAAAATCATCTCGTTCACCCTCTGCCATGGACAGGAACACCTTTCACTATCCCAAGTTGCTCCAAGCCCTGTTCAGCCTGGCTTGGGACAGTGAATCAGAACAGTGATTGTGTGAGGGAATACAGCAAAAAAATTCCCTCTCAGCAGTGTCTCTCCATGCCATGCTTGGCTGTGTTTCCCTGGGAAAAAGGCAGGCTGCAGGTTATCCTCCGTGGGGATAGCACCAGGCAGGATGGTGCCTTCACACCACGTCTGAAGATTGGCTCCTCCACTCTCAGTACTGCACAAGAGCCAGAATTTTGTATGATGATCAGGATATTAATCCAACCAAGACAGATGGCTACTGAGTTAGTCAATGACATTTAAAATTAACAAAAATCTACGCTGCTCAAATTGGTTTGGTGTGGGGCATTCATTGAGACATCATGAGGCAGCCCGGCCCATGCTCAATATCTGACTTACCCTGGAAAACTTCTCCATTCAAAAGCTACAACTTAACTAGACCAGAAATATTGTAACATACTAAATCAGCAACTAAACCACGTTAGCTTCCCAGCACAACTCTCTGCAGAAAAGCCTTGTATCCAAGAGTCTGCAGGACAGACTCAGCTTTTATTGACAGGCTTTTATTGACATAAAATATCAGACCTACTATTGGAAAATGACAGTATCAAAATCTGAGTGCTCTGATCTCAGCCAAAATTGCCCCTGACATGTCAGGACTGAGCTTCTTTCCATCACACTAAGGAATGTTAATTCAGAAGAGTCTCACAACACTTTAAAACTTATTCAGTAACTATCCTTTAAATAAATGAGTAATCTCTTTATATATCAGATGGTATCTTTGGGCAGACTGGGTATTTTTATATAATACTCTTATGGACTGCAGCCCTATCTTCTCACACAAAAATGACAAGTTTTCCTTTCTAAAGCTTCATTTCACATAAAGTCTCTGTCCCACTTGACACATTTACAGCTCTGGTGGCACTCAGGATGCCTCATTTGTCTGCACAATGCCAGTATATTTTAAAACCTTTCCCACTGAGAAACAGAAGAATGCTTTTCCCCTCTTTTTGTTATCATTTGCAGTGTTCCAGACCTGAGGGATGTGTCTGGGAAAAGAGACTGTTGGGAGGTGTTGGCCTGTGTTTGCTGAGTGGTTTCTGGTGGAGTTTGGCATTCTTTGGCTTTAAGAAGCAATTATTGGAACTTTTGCAGAGTTTTGCTGCATCTTGGAGCACTGCAGGTCTCACAGCCATACCCTTCCCCTCCTGCAGGCTGTTCCCTTCCCACTTGTCCATCTGCTGTAGAAAATGGGGGTTTTTTACAAAAATAAAGAGGCACAGTGCTAGCAATGGTGAGTCACTGACTGCTCTGTACGTCCCCACCCGTGGATCTGAGGGATCAGCTCACAAAAAGGCTCAGCTGGGGCCACTATTCCAAACCAACTGCTGGCCACAGGGGGTGTCTGGGCTAGAAAACCCTCTGGTAGTCTGTGTAAATGTTATTTGACTCAGCACAGTTTGCCCCCATCCTCACTCTCATCAAACCCTGGAAACAAACCGAGCATTGAGTGGATTGCTCACCTCCCCCGTGCCCTGCCTGCGGGGGAAGGCAGCCACCTGTTGTTCTGCAGGAGCAGCAAACGCCCGAGCATCACCGCCCCTGGTGGGTGGGGCTGTGAGTCCAGAGCCAGCCTCCTCTCCCCAAAAAACCCCCCGTGCTCCCAAATCCCCCGGGGTTCTTAGTTTGGGGGCTGGTAGGAGTGTGGTGGGACTCCCCAAACTATACAGGATTCATCTCACCCACGTCATTTCCATCCACAAGCAGGAATTTTCTGTATTAACAGACCCTTAAGTATCGAGCAGAACGGGTTGATATGCAGAATATGTTCCTTCTGTATTTCGGGATAAAGATAAATATTTTCATATCCTCTCAGGGCTGCAGAGAAAAACTTGATTTTGCAAACAACGCAACTCAGCAGAGGATCAACCCTGATCCTTGATCCTTCCCAAAGGGTCTTTTTTGATTTTACTTGAAAAAGAAATAAAAAATGTTGGATTGGAAACCTAAAAATCATGTGAAGTCACCCAACCATTTAACTGACAGCATTAATGAAAACTTAGATGTGTGGCTTGTTCTCACTAGGAGTTTATATATCCTGACATGTCCTTACCCTGCAGTCAGTGAAGAGGTACCTGCTCATGAGGGAAGTGCAGACAGGCAGCTCCAGCTTTGGAGCAGGCTGGAGAGCAGGAGACATGCAGACAACTCCTGTGCTGGCAGACAATGCCACAAGGCACCTGCTTTGCCACAGGTTAGGCAGCAAGTGAGGTGGAATCATGGAATGGTTATACTTTTCTTCAAATAAGACACATCTTTGTGTTGTGTCTACGCTTCAGCTTAATTCTGGAATGGAAAGAAAGTTGGTTCACAGTTTATTCATGTGCCCTGTGAAAAACGGGCAGTGGTACAATGGCATTCATGACTAAAAATTCAGATGCAGATATATCTGGAAGGGGAAAACCCCAAGCAGTGTTTTGTTGGTACATGAGCTGTAGACTCAAGTGTTGACATTTTGGTAGAAAAATAAAGCCAGAGATGGTGAAGTCTGCTCAATCTTTGCAGTGGGCTCAAAAAACCTACACAGAATGCTAAGGGAAAACATAAATACTTGTGGATTGGGGAAGGTATTTTCAGTTACGGTTCCTGACACAGATTTCACATTTGTTCACAAAAAGGAACTGCATGTTATGCATTCCATCTGCCAAAAACCTTATCCCATAAAGCCCTCTCAGATCTTCACCTTTCTCAGGCTTTTCCAGAAGGTTGTGAAGTTTCAGCACGAGTAAGAGCAGTATTCAATTCCTGATGTTCATTCTGTGGGAGCAGATATCAAAAAGAAAAAAAAAAAGCCTAAAAAAATCCCACAATGATAATTTGGTTTCTTGTGCTCTCCAGAATGTGATATATGAACATTTCCTCCTCAGCCCTTTCATTATCAAGAATAGTTAAAATATCATCTAAGATGACTGATGTTAAGAGTGAAAAAATAAACTGGATTTGAATTTTGATGGATTGGGTTTTTCAAAGGTACTTAGAATTTCTTCAGCTGAAGGCAAAAAGAATTTGTCCAGCTGTAGTCAAAGCTAAGTTGTGAAAGCAGATCTGGCTGCAAGAGGGAAAGGTCTGTGCAATTCATGTGTAATTAATAAATAACCCACTCCTTATACTCCCACCTGCATTTCATGGCTATGTAAACTTGTCAAACAAATGATGAATAATTCAAAAGACCTTCTCCTCCCTCCTTTCTCCTCCAGATTTATTAACCCATTTTCAAAGCATAATTTGATCAAGCTAATAGCCACAGACTTCCTAAGACGACTCTCTCTGCATTAATTCTCTCTGCACAGCCATAGTCCTACTCTCACAGTACCATTTAATAAAAATCAATTACAAGACAACAAAAGGCACCTGAAAGCCAAATGAGAGAGAGCTCAGCAACATTCTTTGATGCTTGAAATCTGTTCTTCTCTGCAAGCAAGAAATGTATCTTATTTAAGCTGGGCTCTTGTCCTGAAGCCAGTTCCTCTTCAAGTCCTCAAGCACGGGCACCACAATTGCTACTGGATGAAGTTTATTTATATAGTTTTATGAAAAAAGGAAGGGAGGAAGGGAGGAAGGGAGGAAGGGAGGGAGGAAGGGAGGAAGGGAGGAAGGGAGGAAGGGAGGAAGGGAGGAAGGGAGGAAGGAAGGAAGGAAGGAAGGAAGGAAGAAAGAAAGAAAGAAAGAAAGAAAGAAAGAAAGAAAGAAAGAAAGAAAGAAAGAAAGAAAGAAAGAAAGAAAGAAAGAAAAAGAAAAGAAAGAGAAAGAAAAACAAACCAAAACCACACCCCTACCAACAATGCTGAAGAATCAAGTAGGTAGGACCTGTTTGGGATATTTCTGTGTACCCCATATGTGTGAGCAAACAACAGGCAGAGAAGCTCTTCCTTACAATGCAGGGGAGATTTGGAAGCAAACTGGCCCTGGGCTACCCTTTGAACTGTGTGGGCAAGCAAGTGGGAAACTCTCCACAGGGAGCCATGAGCTGGATTTGAGTGTACCATAGGCTTTGGCATCCTCCAGCTTCCCATTCTCCTTCCCATATCAGAACTCACAAGTGGGTGTTCTCACTTTACTCCTCATGCCTTAGCAATCCTAATTCAAACTAATTCATGCTCACAGCAGTTAAGATGCAGCACTTTTTGTAATGTTATTCCACAATCTTTAGGTGACAAGGACCTGTCCAAGCTGCTGTGGCACGACCAGCACATAATGCTCCAGGAAGCTCAGATCTGGGTGAGGTTGCTGCTGTAGACTCAGTGGCAAATCTTACAGCTTGTCACTGCAGAATCAAACTGACGTGGGTTTGCTGTTGTTCACAAATTTTTCATGCTTTCACACCTTGGGAAAGCTCTGAGCAGCCCTTTCAGCACTGCCTCTGTCAGGGTGGGAACACCACACCAGTTTGCACTTCATGTTGGCACCTAGAGGGGAAGAAATGTGACTTCTTCTTCTTGTTTGTGTCCAACAAAACAAAGGAAAGCAGGAAGCACCCTGAATGCACCTGCTTTGGGCTAATGCTGTGCTGAATTTCCAAGCTGTTTATTGTTTCAGAGCCTGACCAGCACTGAAGGGATGGGTAACAGATAACCACAGCACAGCAGTATTCTCCATATGCACTTCTGCAAGCTTCTCAGGAAGAAAGAAACCCCTGGGATCAGAGTGCTGAGGCTGCTTTTCCTTTGTTTGACTTTTGCTGGTACGTATCCATCAACTTACTGTAGATATATCATTGTTCTGCTGACCTGCTTCCCTCCACTCACACTGCTCATAATGAATAATATGAGCTATATGAGATGAATAATAATTTCCTGCAAAGCAATTTGGAAAATAAATGCTGACAGACTGAGTGTATACTTTTTCAACGAATTTCTACTTTTTCAATGAATTTTGCTGGCTTAGAATTCTTAAAATGTCCCCAAAAGGAAACTCCTTTTGTGGAAATTCAGTGCCTTCAAGGCCCATGCTGGACAAGAGCAATTACAAAGAGATTAGGAAAAGTGTGTCACACTTTGAGGTAGTGGGATGTGTTGAAGGCCTTTCTCTAGAAAGCTGCTTTCCATATCTGTGAGCAAGTCACAGTTCAGACATAAAGCTTGTAGACAACACCTTTATATTTGTGTCACTTCTGCCACTTAAAAGCTCAGATAAGCCTTTCCATCTTATGAATACTGATTAGTTCAGCATCGTTGCCTCTTTTTTTTTTAATGAAACTTGAGAACACAAGAATTATTCACACCTCAAGAGCAGGGGACAGAGCAAGATACTTATGAAAACTTTAGGTCAGAGTGACCAGTTTTTGCAGGCACACAAGTACCCATGACACGGGGAATATTAATCCATATCAGAGGTGTGCAAGGCCAAGGAAGGTCTGTTGTGGATGGATGTGTGACTGTAGTTTTCTCCTACTGTTTTACTCCTGATCCAGCTGAATCCAAACACAACAGCCACACAGTAAATCATAGGAATGAACTACAGCAGAGCACCAGTGATGTTCATAGCAAGTAAAAATGCATGTTGGGATACATGAGACAAGAAGACCAGTCATTTCTCACTTAAGAGCAATGTGACCTCCCTCCCAGCAGGCAGCAGAGACTGAGAAACCAGAAACAGACAAACCAAATGCAGGAGCCCAAGCTGCACTGCCAGCCTAGAACTTGGGAATGCAGACAGACCATGAGTCTGCTTTTCCTAGGCATGACCTGCTTTGAAAATCTTCTTGGCCAAGCAGCCCCTTCCACTGAGGTCAGGTACAGCAAACCCAGCTTGGCTGTGCCCAGCTCACCTCTGTGCACATTCCATGTGCTGCTCCTTCCATTTTCCTTGGCACATCACTGTGGCAACCACCCACAGAAGAACACAGGAAACTGATAGCAAGGAATGATCTAGATAAAATCTTTGAATGTAATTTAAAGGTAAAATAAGGAGCAAACAACCAGCTCTCCCTGGACTGCTACTACGTGATTTGAGTTCAGTGTTATTGAAGCAGAAAGATCTGAGAGTTGCAAGGTTTTGTCTAACAGAGATTTTGGTTTTTTGGGTGTATAAATTCTCTCAATGGTTTCCTTGAAGGAAAGACAAACATGACAAACATCTCTATGGCCAGGAAACCGTGACAGCTGTTGTCACTCCCTCACGTGACTAGATCCAGCTGTACCAGGTTCTAACTTCCCAAGGTATCATCTTTCAGCAGTAATCATCATTTGGTTTAGGGTTTTTTTTAGCAGACCAGTCTGTAAATAAATGCTCTGGGGAAGGCTGTTTATTCTTTCTTGTAAGTGAGTCTCAAAGATCTTTCATTCAGTGTTATGAAGTACGAACATATATTGCATTCTATTAAAGGAAACTGAGAGTTTGGATTCAATTTCACCAGACAGCTGGGGAAGGCAATTTCAATATTAAACATTGCCTCTTTATTTAATACTGCTGGTTTTAAACCCGTAAGAGAACATCAGGCAAAATAAAATATGTGTAAGTGGAGTTTTCATCCCCGAGTGACCAGAGCCTAATCTTTGTCATTCTCATCCTCTGTTGTGCTAAAGAAGCCTTGCAGCTCTTCTCTCTGCTGACTTTTTTGTCACTCAGCAGTCTTTTGAGCAACCCTCAGCAGAGCTTTGCAGCTTAGTAAACCATCTCATATCTGCAGAAATCCAGTCAAATCAATGCTGGGACTTGGGCTGAAGAATAGGGCTGCGAGTGAGGAAATCAGAGTTTCTTCCCTCCTTCACCACAGGCAAACCCTTCTGGGATGTAACATGCCTGGTGACAGAACTACTGCTCTCGTTGTCTCAGAATTTCTTAGTGGTGTAGAACATATTTTCAGCCATTTTCTTCCCAAGTTTCTCTAATCCAACAACATTCCTTGATTGTATGTCAATAAATCCATCAGCAATCAATGGATACTAACATTTCATAGATCAGCCATTTTATTTAGTACAAGCCTAGATACAGGATGAGAGGAGTTTATACAAATTACACATTCTTAATTTTTAATTTTTTTGTTCTTAAACATTTTAATTACATTACAATGTAATTAAAAATTACACCTTTTTGTCTCCCAGGCTAGTCCTTCATGTTTTTCTGGGGTCTTTTGTTGGTTTTTTGTTGCTATTGTTTTGGGGTTTTTTTTGTTTTGGTTTTTGGTTGGTTTTTTTTGTTTGTTTTTTTTTTTTTCCTGTGGCTGGCACAGGCTCTCTTTATCTATTGCAAAATTCATTGTAATTGGAGTTAAGATTTTTAGCATTTCTAGGGGGAATTAGTTCTTTACAGAAGAAGGGCTTCTCCATTGTGGGATTCAAACCATAATTAGACAAAATGATGTGCTAAATCCCAGTGGAAAAAATGCACTGTAATTGGTGTTCATTTTTGTTACACAAACCCATGGAGATCATGCTCGTTCCTCCTATTGCAGCCACTTCTGAAGCACAGAACTCAACTTAAAACTGATGCATCATTATTATCTAGAACCCACAAACATCTTCAAGAGTTTCATCTGAGTCTGACGTGAACCTTCTTCCTCTGAGCAAAATAAAACTGGAGATCAGTTTAAAGCATCTGCATTACCTAATCTCAGAAGCCACAGAAAGCACCCAGCCATGCTTTGCCTCATGTTTGTTCAGGCATCCTTGTAGTCAGAACAGAAACAAGTCACTGCCTCACAAAATAAAAAATAAAATTCCAAGTTCAGAGAAACCAAAGGGAATGATTTACCCTGTGATGACAGAAACACCTGGCATGGCACAAATGCTATTTGTATGCCAAAGTAAGGCACACAGAATTCCTTCCAGCCTGCACAGCACCTGGGACAAGAAAATAGCTGATGACAACCACAGAACAAAGGAAGCAACCCTCAAGAACAGTTCTTACAGAACGCAAACAAGATGCGGCCAGATTTTGTGGAAGACAACCAAAAAATATTTAAATGTGTTTATTGCATCTAACAAACCCTTAATGAGGATGGTTGTTATTAAGAATTAACCAAATATTTGTAATTAGGTTTTAGGTGAAAAATACCAGCCTCACAAATTTTTGCTATTATCTTGCTGATTTCAGAAAACACAGGATGTTGACAATTAAGCCAAGTCACATCAACCCCAAATGTATTTTTTACAGAGAAACAAAGCAGTGCTCTGTGTACATGCAACTCCTCCAGCTAATTAGCACCTTGGAGTAGGTTGTTCATACGTAAAAAACAGTAAGGGAGCACTATATCCCAGCAGTACCTTGTGTAATACCAATCTCAGAATCAATGATTTTACCTGAATCCTCACCAAGTCACTTCCACACAAAATAAAAAATAAACTTCCAGGTTCAGAGAAACCAAAGGGAATGATTTACCCTGTGATGACAGAAATCTAAGGCCCTGGAGGGACACAGGACACTCCTTCAGAAGACATTTCCTTTTGATCTTAGGCATGAATCATTTCTTTAATATCAAGCTCATTACCTTTGGAAAAATTAATTTATTTTACCAGTTATGCCAGAAGTGTCAACATATAAGCGTGGGTGCTGCCAGGCAATTCCATCCCTTTGATAAGGGACAGAAAAGGAACATCCTTTGCTTCATGGCAAAGGCCCTGGGTCAAGTTCAGCACTGTCTGACAGTAACCTGATGCTGCTCTACACAACGGTGGCCCAGCAGCCTGCAAAGGTCCTCAGTGCAATTCCTGATGGCCTTACCCACACTGAAACCTCAGAGCCATTACCAAAAGGATTAAACACGGAGCATGCTGCACAGTGAGAAGAATTTTTCAGCTTTAACAGTTCCACCTTCCAAGCGAGGCACATAAAGCTGACCTGTCTGTACATCTGCCATGCTTCATCCCCCTTTTGGACAGATTTAGGGCTTCAGTCTCCCCTCAGCCACCAGCCCAGTCTGTGATACACTTACAAATAAAAAAAAAACAAAAACAAGGCCCTTCATTTGGATGGATTTAACCATGAATCACCATTTTAAGATGGCACAGTGACAAGAACAGTGCTTTGTAGCAGGAAACATTGGTACACAAAGCCTTGTTTAATGAACACAAACATTCAGCAGCTGAACAGCTCTTGGTTTCAGCAGGGAAAGGGAAAGGGAAAGGGAAAGGGAAAGGGACGCTACGTGATGGCGACAA
>JANPWX010000544.1:506643-548837 GCA_024734555.1 Trochalopteron elliotii
CACTGAATCCACCATACCCTCTGACAAGGAGTTTCACAGATCTCCTGCCAGTCACTTCAGGAGAAAAACCCAAACCAAACAAAAACACACAAAAAAAGCCCCACCCCACAAGCAAACAACACGTGAAAAAAATCCCACTATCACAAAAACCCCTAGTTTCTTTTGTTTTAGACTCCTGTTGGGTTTATTTCTTCTCCTGGTTTTGACTGTGTCTTACTGTTTTCTCTTTACTTTGATTGACTCCACTCTAAAAATAACAGATGACTTAAACTGAAGGCAGAGAAAATGTAACTCCCATTGCTTAGTCTGCATCCTGTTCCTTTGCCCTGCAAGCAGAATTTCATATGTTTCAGAAGAGCTTTCTGAACAGATCAGGCCTGGCATTCATTTATATTGAGCAAGTTTCTTAAACTCATTATCTTGATGCTTCTGTCAGCTTTGGAATTTTTATTTCTTTGTGTTGGGCAGTGCCAACACAAAGCCTTATTTGCAGCCTGATAATAGCAAGTAACAGATTGATGTAGCTGTTCTTTCTGGCTCTGTGATCATGGGAGAACTCTGCCATGTGTTCAAATAGGATGGATTTCCTCCTATGGTTTATGGAGAAGAGCCTCAGATCTTGTTCAGTCTCCCAGCACTGCAACCACAGAAGATTAAAAAGTTGAGTTTGTCTCTGAAAGCTGATGGAAGTGTGTTCTCAGCAATGCTGCCTGTGAGCCAGTGCTGGCTGGGGCCTGCTGCTCTGTGCATTCTTTTCCTTTCCTTACATATCCTTATTTAATATTTCCATACTAAAGAATTATGGATGGATAAAAAGAAAATTATATTTTAAAAAATCCTATGGGATGGATCTTCTTTAATTTTTGCTTTTGGTCTGTTTTTACAGCACTCTTGTGGAGACTCTGCAGTCGATGGACTTGTCAGCTTTGAAACCTTTTCCTCCTGGACAGCCAGAAAAATTTGCTTCTTTCTTGGATAAAATTTTTGGGTTACAATAAACAAAATTGAGAAATAAAAAAAGTTGGAATAAAATGTCTCATCTCCTACACTTAAGTTCTGCCAACTGGGCCAAACACTCAAAGAAACGATCATTTAATATTAACTGATATTAAATGGCTTCCAATTTAGTGCCAAACTCATTCAGCTTTATGCTTAAAATTGAGTACAATGCCAATAAGGAGGGAGTATGAACTGTCTAGTTGCATGGACAAACATATTTAAATCACAAAAGTTGCATTGGGATGGTAATTGCAGTGATGAGGACAAGCTAAACTACTTTACAGGCATGGCATAGGCATAGTGGTCTCGACCATTTTTGCCAAGTACATACAGGTGGAAATAAATTGTCTTTTGTTGATGTTCCTGTGATGATCTGCAAATGCCTTCAGCTCTTGTTTCATGTTTACAGAAGGACTGAAAAAAGAGAGCTTAAAAGCGAGAGATTTAAGCCTCAAAAGGAACAAAGGCATGGGGTGAATCCAAGGTGAAAGAAGTCAGGAGGTTCAAACCTGCGGCCAAACTGCTGCCCTGGGTTTGGGTGATTTACCCACAAAGTAAAACAGGTCAGAAATGGGCTTGGCAATATAATTGCCCCTTTTGCATGGTGTTACCCCATCATAACCCATCCCTTTGGACTTCTGCAGACACAGTGTTTCCCATTTAGATTATACCTAGAGAAGGAATTGTTCCCTGTGAGGGTGGGGAGGCCGTGGCACAGGGTGCCCAGAGCAGCTGTTCCCTGGAAGTGTCCAAGGCCAGGCTGGACGGGGCTTGGAGTAATCTGGGATAGTGGAAGGTGTTCCTGCCCCAGGCAGAGGGTTAAAACAAGATCAACTTTAGGGTCCCTGCATTCTGGGATTCTTTGATGCTGATCAGAGCTTCCCATTTCAAGTATTGAAATTAAAAATTATGTTGATGTTACATCGATTTTTTTTCAAGTAAGTATCAAGAAAACCAAAGGGGGCTTGAACTGTAACATGTTCATGCATGTTCTTGGGCTTCTAATGCTCTAGACCCTTAGAAATGCATAATTGGTGCTAATTGCTCTTCCTACAATGACATTATGGGGGGGGGGTGTGCTTTTGTTTAAAACAAGAAAATTAAACTCCTGGATTGGCCCATCTGATGAATAAGTACATTTTTTATGAGGAAATTAAACGTACTTAGAGGCATTCAAATCAAGCACAGAGGGCTCCAGGTGGAATAAATCAGGCCACACAGTTGTGCAAGGGTCAGGTTTGCCAATACCCCAAAATTTGCCCCGAATACTTGATTAGGAGCAACTAAGATTTCTTTTCACTCCTTTAACGATTTCTATGGAGTTATTTCAAATCCAGCGCTAGCAACTTGCCTCCAGCCGGGGAGCACAGAGGGAATTTTGAATAACCATTGGAGTGATGTTCCCGCTGGTTCTCTGCATTCTCTTAAATGTATTTAGAGGCATTCAAATCAAGCACAAAGGGCTCCAGGTGGAATAAATCAGGCCACACAGCTGTGCAGGTTTGCCAATACCCCAAAATTTGCCCCAAATACTGATTAGTAGCAAGTAAGATTTTTTTTTTCCACTCCCTTAACGATTTCTATGGAGTTATTTCAAATCCACCGCTAGCAACTCGCCTACAACCGAGGACCTCAGAGGCTGGAGCGATATTCCCGCTGGTTCTCTGCAGCAGAGAGACGAAGTTAAAGGAGCGACCTTCGCCAAGGCAGGTGCGAGAGGAGCCGCTTTCCCGCGCCTTGGGATGCACACCCACGCTGGGAGCCGGGCACCTTAAAAATTGGCCTGAAACAGCGTAAAATAGCCCTGGCGGGGGTAGCTCGAGCGGGATGCGAGGGGCTGGGGCCGGGGTTGGGGTTAAGGGCCGGGCGGTCCCTCAGGTGGGCGCGGTGCCTTGTCAGCCCCGTCGTCATTTTAGCCCCGGCCGCGCGCCCGCTCCCTCGCGCCGCGCCCGCCTCAGCTGCCTCGGCCGAGAAGATGCACAAAGGCTCTAAGAAGTACTTCGGGCAGAAGTCCTTCAGCGAGGTGGCCATGGACGAGTACCTGGGCAGCCTGGGGCTGTACCGCAAGATGACAGCTAAGGACGCCTCCTGTCTCTTCCGAGCCGTCTCGGAGCAGGTGCGCAGCCGGGCCCGGGGCTGGGGGCAGCCGGGGCGCCTTAGGCCCGGAGCGGGCCGGGGGTGGCCCTGGAGAGCTCCGGGAGACCCGGCCGGGTGCCCAGAGCGAGGTGCCAGCAGCGGGGATGAGTGGGAATGTGTGTGGGGATGGGTACGAGCGGATCCCCGCTTGGGCTCCCCTCAGCCCCAGGTGTCCCCGGCTTTTGCACCGCCTCCCGTGGTGGTGGCGTTAGCCTGGAGAAATTATGCTCAGCGCCAGGCATAAATTAACTCTTGATATTTTCTCTTTTATTAACTTTATTGTTCCAGCTCTTTTCATCTCAGATTCATCACGCAGAAGTTAGGAAACTTTGCGTCTCGTTTATGAGGCAGCACCAATCTAGGTTTGAATCCGTAAGTACCGTGGGCTCTAAATATAAGCTGGGTGCGTTAGCTGGGAAGCGCTGTGGGACGGGGTCACCGTGGTTTAGCACTAAACACTGCGAATATGATGCTTTGCCATGCTTGAAACACAGGAAAAATGACAGGGTGACTGCTTCCTTACCTTGAGTTGCAGTTGCACAAGTTTTATTTGACTTTGGTTCTGAAGTTCCTGAAAACAGGCAAGTTGCTAAAACCTCCATAGTGAGTAGGGAGAGTTATTTGTGTAGCATATTCACTGTGGAGCAACTGTTGCAGAATTTAGGTGGGAAATATGTAGGATTTTGGAGCAAGAAACGAATATTGAAAGATGGTGGGAAATCCTGGAATAATGACATCAAGTCGTGGGGTTTTTGGATGGTTTTGTCTGTGGCAGTCTGTGTGAAGTGCGGGTGTGTGTGCAGTGTGGGTTTGTAGGATATTGATGTGGTTTTTGGAGGTTGTTTTTTGTTTGTTTTGTTTTCCCTGTAATCATATTTAAGTGCTTTATCTAATCTAGGAGGGACCTGAGTATTACTTGGAATCATGTCCTTAATTTTTTGTTTTAAGATATCTTAGAGTTCTCATGTTGATACCCCAAATCATTCTTATGTTCTATGTGCCTTGCCTCCTCCAAATTAACAGCTGGTAGCTGTTAAGTAGTGTTTAGGTTTAATTTTAACTTTGCTTTCTAACTGCCTAAGTTTTTACATTTGTTTTCTTGTTTTGTTAAAAGTATGTGGAAGGCTCGTTTGAGAAATACCTAGAACGACTCGGAGATCCCAAGGTAAGCCTGATCTAAGACTTATTAAGAGGTTTAAATGTAAAGAGACTACAACAGGAAAGTGTTTAGGTAATTGTTTAAAATGCGGTTATTTGAGTTTGTGGGATTTTTTTAGATAGACCTTTGGGGAATCAATCTCATAAGTAATACTAAGAGTTTGTACTGAATAAACGTGAATAAACTGTACATGTATAAATAATACCAGTTTTAGTGAGGAATTTGCATGGGTGCAGAGGAACAATTTTTGGAGGCTGGACAGTAAAAGCTCATTCAAACTGTAGTTCTTCTCTAAGAAGAAAAAAACAAAATATGTGGAGTGTACCTTAAATGAAATGTCTGTCAGGATTTACAATCACCTGCTTCTTCCTTTACTGCTCAAACTTCTCTTTCTTTACTTTTTAACCAGTAACATTGGTGAATGCAGCAGTTTCTGAAACAAATGTGGGTTTAAAGAAATTTATCTAAAGTGATGTGTTGGAGCAACTCTAGCAGTAACTCAGTTTTACTAATTTTGGTAATTGTGGCCACCCTGTGTAGCAGACTCCTTTTACTTCACTGTCCTCCAAATCCTTCCATCTCTACTTTCAGTGCATTATTGCTTTAACAAGCAAATTGAATGGGTATTTTAATAATACAGAATTTTAATACTACAGAAATGTGGAATGTAGTTGTTGATGTTTAGATGCCTCTGCTATCTCACATAATCTCATAATCTTGTATAGGAAAGTGCTGGCCAGCTGGAAATAAGTGCTTTATCAATGATGTACGAGTAAGTACCCCTTTCTTAAGGTTTACTTTGTTTTGCACTTGGTGTGGGGGTTCTGGCCCCAGAACTTTCTTTGTGTTTGCCACTGAGAGGTGAATGTGTGAAATATGATGAGAAATGCTTCCCTAAAAAACTTACTTTAATGATGTTTAAATGGTGCTGTCACAGCCCCTGTTCTAATAGGGATTAAGGACAGGGTCAGTTTCCAGAGACGCTTGTTTGTTATCTTTTTGCTGATATTAAACTTGAATTAAACAAGTGTTTGCCTCTAGTGGCTGAAGACTGGAAAATGGGGAGAACCAAAGAGTTGTGTGGTAGTTACAAGCATGACTAAAACTCCTCATGTAGGTGTTCTTGAAAGCTCCAGAAGTGAGCAGTATCTGCCCTACCTGGTATGTAAGCACTGGTTTTTATTTCAGAGGTAAAACAGAACTATCTGCCATCTGTGGAAAGTAGACGCCTCCTTTTGCAGTCTTCATTTTGTCCCAGTACTAAAGAGACAAGTGAAGTTTGGCAAGAATTACTGAGGTTCTTCTAGTCCTTTCACAGGGTGCCTAAATCACTTAGACTGGATTGTCTCAGTGTCTGAGCACCTTTCTGTAAGCATAAGTATTTGACTTAATCTGTGAGTAAATATCATGGTTTTTCACAGATAATTTTTATTTTCCCCTCAGGATGGGTTTGCTCACCTGGCTATGGCTTTATGGTAGCATTCGTTTATCAGGAAAAGTGCTTTGCTTGATTTTTCTGTAAACCAGGAGCTCTAAACTGCTCCCTGGAAGCTTCTTCATAACGTGGTTCTACTGAAAGTGTGCTCTAAGTGTTGTTTTCCCTCTGCTCACCTAGGCGGGATTTCATTGTGTACCGGTACCCCGGGAAGCCACCCACACATGCTACAGACAATGGCTTTGAAGACAAGGTCAGTAGAAATGAGGGCAATTTCCTTCTGTTCCCCTGCCTAGTCTGTTTTCTAGCTTTTCCTGAAGCTGGATGAGTTGTGCAATTTTTTTCCCTGAAAAGGGGAAGTTAATGAGAAGGGATGACTGTAACAAACAGATTGATTTTTGTGATTTGCAAGCTGATCCCAGTTCAGAATGGGAGCTATTGTACCAGCTTATCTACATCAGCACTACTACTGGGGGCCAAAGGAAGGAGCATAAAGGACAAATAGTTTATATTACCTTGCATCTGACCCCTCTGATGCTTTCTGTAGGTGTGTTAATATGGGTGCACTGTTGTGTGGCAACTTCAGGCATGATTCCAGTGAAGCTGCTGTGGTCTGGATTTCAGTGTAGGCTGCTAAATTTGCCAAGGTGGCCAGTCTGCTCTGAACCTGTGCTGCTGCAGCTGTTACTGATCTGTTGATGAGCACTGCTGTCTTCATTTATGTGTGCTTCTTTCTTCATCTACACAGTTTCCTGTGTAGCTTAATTTAATTCCAAAACGAGCTGAGTTTAAATCAAACAGTATGATCCAAATGCATGTTTGCCCTCCAAGGCTTTCCCACCAGAGCTCTCATTAAGTGTTGGCAGCTGTCTGTCATTACACTGTGAGTTTGGGCAGCAATTCCTTCTGGTGTTGCTCCTCCTCACCAGGAGAGGAGAGCTTGTGTTGGCAGAATCCACGCAGAATTAAGAGTCCTGGCATCTGGGAGCTGCTTTTTCTGGGAAGCATCCTTGCTGGCAGTGTGCTGCCAGCTGCCTCAGGGCTTCTGCCCATTGCAGTTGGCTGTGGTGGTGTGCCAAGAAGTTTGGTAGGACATGTTTACATGGTGTGTCAATGCATGTGTTGCAGAGAGCATCTCTTCTGCTTCTTAAAAAGCAAGGTTTTAAAGGCTAGAGAACTAAATGCTCTTCTGGTCTGAGAAGGATGAAATGTGCCTTTGACACTTGGGACAGTGTGTCTCAGGGTGCTACATTCAATGGGTTGTATTTATTTATCCTCCTGAGCAAATGGTGGGCTTGGAAACAAACTCCTATTTCAATAACCCAAGATGTACAGATGGGGTTTTTTTTCTTTGTATGATACAAAGTTATTTAGAGACTTTACCTAGATTTCAGTTTTGAGCTGATGCTGCAGCTTTTTCATGTTTATATTGAGAATATTTATTGTTTTCTTGATGAGTTGATGTCAACTGTAGAATGAAGGGATATCAGAATTTGGGGTTACATCATTCCAGCCTTAAAACTTTGTTTTTATTTTATTTTCCCAGATTTTACTGTGTTGTTCCGGTAACGGCCATTATGACTCTGTGTATACAAAACAATTTCAGGAAAATGCTGCCGTTTGCCAGGGTAAACTTGAAATCATTTTTCTATGGAAGGGAATAATGTGTTTTCACATGTTTAGAGGCAGGGTTTGTTTCAATTTTCAGGGGTGGGGAGAAGAGAGATGGAAGCTCACTTACGGAATATTTTTATGCATAGACTTATTTTTTTACTGTTTAAGTGGGTGTTGGACCAAATGACATCCAGAAGTCCCTTATTCCCAACTCAGTTAGTATATGATCCTGCCCTTAACTGCCTTTGATGTCACTACTGCCTTGTAACAGTAGATCACATCTGAGGATCTGCCTGCCTTGAAAACTGCAGGAGTTCTTATGGATCTCACATTATCAAGCTTTGTGTTGGTTTGTTCAGCTGTATTATATGAGATCCTCTACAAAGATGTGTTTGGCATGGATGAGGAAGAATTAAGGTCTGCAGTTGAGGTGTTTCGAAGTAGATCTAAGAAGAACAGAAACAGTGGTCCTGTAGGAAGTGAGGATGCAAACTTTGATGTTCTCCATGAAAAAGAGCCCAGAAATCCATCAGAAAAGAGGTAGTATGCTGGGAAGGGGATCTGGTGAGAGGGAAGCAAAAGAAACCCCACCAAACCTTAAAAACCTTGCAGAGAACAACTTTTCCAAGTTTCTATGAATTTTCATGGAATATTAACTCCTCTTTTCCTATGTTATGACACAAACACAAAGCTCAAGTATATTGTGGAAGAAAGTGTGCTTTCCTTGGAGATGGGAAATGCCATGTAATTGAATATCCTCTGCTGCAGGCTGTGTTATAGCTGTGTGTTACTCTGTAAAATGACAGCTCATTTGTAAGTAAAGTTGCTCCTTATTCATGAGAGCTTTTTTATTATTTTTTTTAATGGGAGACCTATCAGTTTTCTAAGCCTCCAAAGCTCTGAAAGGCTTGAGAGCTGCCTCTAAATCCTTGCAGACATCATTGGTTTGATGGTACCTTGCACAGAGTGTCATCTTGTACTTTACAGTGCAAGAATTCAATCAGTGGGATCACCTTCACCCTTTCCTAATTCAAGCAGTAGCCCTCATTAGAAGTGGGTTTTGGAACAAGCAAAGGTCAAGTTCTTAAAGCTTGGAAAAGGCTTTTCCTGCACTGCATTTCACCTTGCTGGTGTTTAAGGCTAAACATGCCACTTGATGGCACCATGGTGCTTTTTCAGGTTGTATGAACAGTTGGTGATGTTAATCCTGGCTAGAACTGGTGTGTTGTAGCTTCTGTAGTCTTATTTTCAATTTTTTAGACTGGGCGACTGGGAAGGCAAGGACCCTGACAATCCACAGGAAACCAAGTTCAAACAAGGCATTGAAGAGCAAAAGGTTTGGCAGTTTGGGGAAAAATCCTTATGGTTTGCTTTTGGGGTTTTTTTTCTGTTGTATGATGTTACCCTTGTTAGGGCTAAATCCTCTTTACCACTTTCTAAAAGTGTATTTTTGGCAGCTGGGTGGCTTATTTCTTTCATCTACTTGTCTTTTGGTTTTGCCCTTGAGTCTCTCTTAAATTGGAAATGCTCTTTTCCTTTCTAAAATTCTCTAGTTCTTCTCTAGCTGATTATTTCCCCCAAAAGATGGAGCTTAGCAGATGTTTCCTGATCTGCTGTTTGTTTTTCCCAGAATGTGGTTTAAATTAGTTCACTTTTGTCTTGACCGTAGTATAAATTGCTTCAGAATGCTTTTAGAAACTCTACAGAAGTAGAATTTTCAGGTACAATAACTGAAATTCTCACCAAGTTTTGAAGCTGTGGCTTCATTGGTCTGGTTGGTTTCCCTTGATTCTTTTTGAGTACAGAACATGCCAGGTGTTACTCTTGAGCCTCTTCTGTTCTCCAGAGTCAGTTTGCTCAGCACCTGATTGCCTGGATCTGTTTTTATACTCTTTGAGTTTTAGTTTTTAGGGAAATACAGTGGAAGTGGAAATTTTGGAAAATAGCATCTGTACTTTTTTAAATGGTGCACAGATGCTGGCAGGATAAGAGACTGTGCTGAACACATAAAATGCACTTGTTAATGCTCCATTCCAATTCTGTTTTTAGCCTCCAGAAAATCCTCCGAAGATGCCTGTTCCTTATAAAGTGCTAAAAGCACTGGACTCCACCATCTATCGAAATGTGGAGTTTGATGTTTGGCTGGACAGCAGAAAAGGTATCTTTGGAAAGGGGAAAGCAAAAAAACCCTCTTCCTGTAGTAGAGTTAGCATTAAATTAATGAATCTGAGTCCCCTGTTTCTTCAGCTGAAATGTAAAGGACACAGGTGAAGCCAGCAGGCAGCTGTAGGTAGGAGATGTTCTTGGTTTCCTGTCTGGCATTCAAAGTACAAAATATCCAGCTTCTGATACAGTATGATGGTACAAGGTTGCTAAAGATCTGATCTCTGCTCCTTATGGGCCGTACACAGGAAATAGGAAGATTCAAAGCAGAGCACAGAACTCTGTTGCCATTCTGTTGTATTGGAAAGCATTCAAATGTGAGGCTTTTGTTACAGCATGTGTGCAAAGATTTCTTTTTAGAGCACGATTTTGGCCCCAGAATCGTATAATAATGAAGATCTCAAATTTAGCATTGAGATCTGTCAGATGAGTTTTTCTCCTGCCTCCCAGCCCTCCTGGGCTTGAACATTCTGCAGAGATTTCATGGTTCTCATGGCTTGGGGAAGGTTGGCTGCTTTTTGACACTCACTGTGGCTGATCTGTAAAGCAAGAAGTTACCAAGAAAGATAAGTTTTTAAGTGATACTTGATGTCTGACCCAAAGTGCTTTGCATGCTGAAGAACTCCAGCATTTCACCACGGCGTAATCAGTAATGAGGATCATTAAAATTCTTGGAACAGAGTGCAGTAACCAATTATCTGTGTAGAATACTGACGTGCAGAGAAGCCAGGCAAGGAACAGAGGTAAAAAAAGCTGAAATCTTAACAGCAAGGAGACTTAAGGCGATGTTAGCTTTTCTTGATGACATTTCATGTTTGCCAAGTACCACCGGGACTCTGGTGAGATAAGAGATGTCCAACATTCTTAATTCCAGGATTTGTATTAAATGCAGGATTAGCTCTGTGCCACTACAGAAGCTGCAGTGTTGTAGTAGTGCTGCTTGCTGCATTATCTGGCTGTCAGTGGTCTCATGTGACTTAGCCTGGTTATGGTCTATTGTAAGAACATCTAAAGTTACTCCACTGTTACTGTGGGGAATGTTGGGGGTATGCAGAGGAAGTATTTAACTCAGTTGGCCTATAAATTGTAGTTGGATGCTGTCATGAAGTACTTGTAGGATATGTGAAGAAAGAACAGTGGCTTAAAGGCTTTATTTTTCCCCCCTTTTATTTATTTATTCATTTATTTTTAGAGCTTCAAAAAACTGACTACATGGTGTTTGCTGGGAGACAGTACTATTTAGGAGACAAGTGTCAGGTTAGTACTCAAAGGAGACCCAGTTATGATAAACTGTTCAAGCTACTTTAAATGGACTGTGATAAACCTTGAAATCATTTGATTTCATAGATTTTTCTAATGCTTTTCTCATTCTCTTCCCTGTAGATGTTCTTTTAAATGTAACTTCTTTCTGAAATCTACCTTTAAACTTGGTAGTGTGATAGAAAAGCAGTTTGGAGATTCAATGTAAACCAGTCATCCACACTCTCTGAGTGTAGAAGTTCCAGGCAGAGCTCAAAATGCACAGGGGGTGCTTTTGATGTAGTTGTCTTTAGATTTTTTGCTTGGGCTAAGCAACAGCTCTGGATAATCTTATCTTTCTCACCAACAAAATAGCAAAATATTTTTATAAAATAAAAAGGGAAGAGCTGAAAAGGGAGGAGTAGAATGATCTGGACAGGAGATGCTGAAAGGAAGGTCACTTTTCTTTGTATTCTGATGTCATATGTAGTGAGGGCGTATTTTTTTATCACTCTTTAAGGAAGTGCTAATGATTCACAGTGACTTGTTTCTCACTGAGCAGAGCTTTCCTCTTCCTACTTTATCTTGTGTTCTCCTCAAGTTCTTAAGCAGCAGTCTTCCTTGGTACTTATCTGCTGGGCACAGGGGATAAAAATAAATTAGGAAGCAGGTATCTTGCCTCTGAGTTGCTCACAAGACTGATTTTATTTCTTTTTATCCCCCCTGAAGTTAGTACAGTGCTCTTTATTTTGGTTGCAGTTTTGAAGAAGTATTTGAGACTCCTGGGCCAGCTCAGTAACATGGGACTGGGTAGGGAGCAGCCTTTGCTATTAGTGGTTTGTGGACAATATTCTGATGCAGTTTGGGGTTTTTTTTAGAGCTTCCCTTGTTGTCTCTCCAGGTGTGTCTGGAACCAGGAGAGAAGTATTACAATGCTCATATCCAGGAAGTTGGGCAGGATAGCAACACATTGACTGTATTTGTGGAGGAGCTGGCAGAAAAGTAAGCAGTCTGGTGATGACTTCAAGTTTAAACTCTTTCTGCTTGAGGGGTTTGTTTCTCCTCTTGGATTTCTAATAACCAAAATGATTATTGTAGTGCTTTTTGTGAAGTTTTCCTTCACTGGAATGTAAAAGTGATCTTTGTAGTTTGGGCTGAATTCACAGAGAGCAAATTGCCCTCTGCTGCTGGGTTTCTCTGGAGTTTTTATGTTGTACCCAAGCAACGAAATAATTGGCACTTCTGGTGAATCTAACCACTTTCCCCCTTGCTGTTCAATCACTCACCCTCCTCCACCGCTGGGGTTGACAACATCCTGCAAAAATTCTGTGCTGTCCCCTGCTTTTAGGAGTACCTCTGGAGGCACACAAATGCAGGCAGGGGAGAGAGACTTGACCCAGGAAGTAAACAGTGTTTAAACTAAAGCCTGGCTTGTCTTTTCTAATTAAAACAAGTAGCAGTGACGTGTGCTTGGGGCCAGAGAAAACACTTTATTTATTTTCACCAACTATTTCCCTCTGTCTTGGTGTTGCTTCAGCTTACGTTGTTGTGCAGAATGTATCCCTGGGGCTCTGCTAACGTGGGTGTCCTTCCTGCAGGCACACAGTTCCTTTGGCAAACTTAAAGCCAGTGACACAAGTGGCTCCTGTCCTTGCGTGGAACGTGGCTCACAGCAGAAGAGGAGGAGCTTATCAGAAAGTAACAGGTGGACACTTCTCAGGAATAGGTTTGTAAAAGGCTTCCAGAAACTTTCCCTCCTTGGGGAGGTAGGGGAGGTGCTCATGACAGTGGTAGCTGTAGCAGTCTTCAGATATTGGAAGGAACTTTACCCTGTGATGTAACACTTGGCCACTGCGGGGGGTTGATGGAAAGTTGTCTTTCAGACAGTGATGGATTTGCCTTTGCAGAAGAGCAAACCCATTGATATACAAAGCAAATTTGGTATTGCTCAAAATTGCCCAGAATAAATTTGTCACTTGAGAATCGTCTAAAAGACATGTCAGTGAACTAGAGAGCTTGTCTGATCTGGCATT
This sequence comes from Trochalopteron elliotii, assembly GCA_024734555.1. Lineage (NCBI taxonomy): Eukaryota > Metazoa > Chordata > Aves > Passeriformes > Leiothrichidae > Trochalopteron > Trochalopteron elliotii. The sequence goes on from JANPWX010000544.1 coordinate 519,422, forward strand.
AGCAGAGATGCACAGAGGGACCAGGGCTTCCCCAGCCACTTAAATATGGGTTCAATTTAATTTGGAGGAGGAGTTGTGAGGGTTTTTTTACTTCCATAAATAAATGCAGCCTGCATAGAGAGATTTTAACACTGAGTACTGGTTAGATCAGCTGAAGCTGGGAAGGTACTCTCATGTCAGATGCTTGTATCCTCATCATGTAAAATTCCTGCTTGATCCTTTTAAAGAAGGGTCTGTGGTTTCCGTATTTACAATGCATTTTTTTCTGGAATAGGCCACTGGCTTTCTTCTCTATGGGTTCAAATATTAATTCCGGGTTCAAATATTAATTCTTCTCTTTATCATTTGAGACCATAGCTCAGGTTTAAGGTGTAAATCTTTTCTGTCCTCAATGGGAACTGCAGAAATGGACATGAAAACACGGAAGAGGATGCTGAAGAAGGTCCGTGGGAAGGAAGTGTTCATGGCTGTGGCTTACAGCAGGGGACAGCCAGTGCTGCCACCCCGGCTGCAGCACGGGGCTCCCTCAGGGCGCTTCCCTCTCATGCACTGCTCCCAGGGAGGGGCAGCCATGGCCCCCTACAAACCCTACCACCAGCAGAATCCTCCCAGGCACCACCGTGAGCCCGACATGCCCAGGTAGGCTTTGAAACGTGAGCTGGCCACTTGTTTTGTGTTCACTCTTCCTGCAGACTTGTTAGGAGAGAGTTTGTACTGTTCAGGTAAAACTACAGCTGAGAGGCACTGCTGGTAGTTGCACCTTTTCCCCTTTAAAATCAGGGGATCTGACTGATTTATAGACAGACACATGTTTGGCCCTGACATAGCATTCTACCCCAGCCCAGGGAAGAGAGGCTGTCAGAGCTACGACAGCTTGTCCTGCAGGTGAGTGACAACAAACCTCTACCACTAAAAAATTGCTCTACCAGGCACTGGGGAGGATGGTGGGGCATGAATTGCCTGTTTGCAGCAGAGTGTGAAAAGAGCAGGTTTCTCGTGGCTCTGCAGAGAGAACTGAGCTAAAACTGAGCAGGCAAACAGAGCTGAAAGTTCAGGTGGTGGTGGTGACTCCTCACCCCTCTCTTGTTCCCTGAGCTCGTTCGGCTGCCGCCCGCTGCCCTGTGTGAGCAAGGAGTACAGCTTTGTGCCAGGGGCTGCAGAGGAGCCCCAGGGGCCAGAAGAGACTGTCATCTTCTGTGAAATCAAAGGAGATGATGACACTGCTTTTCCTGCTCTGCCTGTGACTTATGAACAAAGGGTAAGCTGAAGCCTCTCAAAGAGAGAGGGGGAGGGAGAAACTAAATGCGCAGTGATTCTTTACCTAAATACACAGCAGCTTGTTTTGGTTTTCTTGGAGTAAGGTTTAGCAGTGAATGTGGCAATGGAAGACTGAAATTAGTCTAGTTCCTGTAAAACCTGCGTGAAACCTCAGTTTTTCTAGATATTCCCCTTCTTTGTATCCTCAGTAGCACCACTTGTTTGCTTTTAAGCTTATTTTCGTAAACATCATCATGTTTCTCCTTTCTGTTGCAGTTTGAAAACAAAATCTTTTCCTCCTGTGCATGTCTGTCTAGCTCTAAATATTGTGGGAGAAAACTTTTCACTTGTTTGCCACACTATAATTTATTTGTTTGGGTAGCAAGATTCAGAAACTGGATAGTGATAGCCTGGATTTTTTTCCTATGAGTTTGTAGTTGTGATGTTTTGGATTAGCATGTTGTTCTGACACAGTTTCTTCTGCTACAGAAACAGGAAAAAATTACAAACATAGACTTTTCTTAAAGCAGTCTCTTGTTGAATTGTAGATAAAGTGGCAGTGTATTCCTGAAGTTTAAAATACTTTGTTTTTCTTTATTTGTAGTCTGTCTAAACCTAGTCCAAAGCTGCATGTGCTAAAAAATATCAATTTATACATAGGTATCTGAATAGGAAAACAGACTAAAAAAAAACCCAACCAAAACCAACCTGGTATGTTTGATTCTTTTTGCTGTGTTGAAGCAGTGAACTTAACTAGGCTTGGACTTGTATTTAAATGAGGGAGAGAGAATATGCTTAGGGCTGTTTCAGCACCAGTCATTTTTCCTTTGCTCTGATGTACTAGATCTGTAATCTTTGCTCTGATTTTTCCTCCAAGAGTGCCAAGGAATAAGGACACATTATCCTGCAATCTTTTTTCCAACATGAAATCAATACAGCTCGGTGGTTTTTTCTCCCCCTTTGCTAGACTTGCCTGCAGCTCCTAATGAATAGGTTTTCATGTTCGTTCAGTGACTTTATTGTCAATGCCAAAGCTTTTTCTCTGTCTCTTCCTTGTCTTGTTTAGTAAAGGAACATGACATTTCCTGGGGAAAGATGCATCTCACAGAGAACTCTGCCATGCTGCTAGGGGCCTGGTGGGAGAACCTTCTGCCTTTACCACCTCTGCTTCAACCTTGGAAATCTTTCAAGCCTCTCTGAGCACTTTATCCATCTCCTAGTCACCAGTGTCTTCTGAGGAGAGTTTTGAGTGTCACCTTAGCCATCACAAAAGACTGAATCAACTTCTACTCCAGCATCTCAGTCCTATATTCCTCCTTCAGAGAACTGACCTTTTAAATTGGGGTGCAGCTAAGACTGATTTCAGTGCAGCAACAAAGGGCACGTGTCACCCTGATTTTTCAGCCTTCTAATGTGTTTACATTCTTGTATTGGAGTTCTCATGATTTGAACATAAACAAAGTAGGTTGTTTTTGCATTCCTCTCTGTGATGGACTGCTGGTTTGACCACTGGGGCCAGAGGGGTGTTCCTCTCATCCCCCAATCCTTGGCCAAATCCCAAAAACTATATAAGTTGAAGTTCCCAAAATAAAGGGCTTCTTTTCCTTGCTCTCCTCAGACGAGTGTGTGTGGTTCCTTTTGTGTCCTGATTGCAACAGGCATGTAGAACATTGAAGGGGTGCTGTGGGCAGCCTTGGGGTATGCTTCTCTCTAAAATAGCCAGGGTTGCATCTGTATGTCAGCCTAGTGCAGACACTGCTGTCTGTGCCAGCAGCCACCTTTTGATTCCACCAGTTGTGACTAAAGGTGATCTTTCTCCTTAGTGATCAGTGTTTGGATGAACTGATCTGCTGCTGGTGTGGGGGGAATGCTCTGGAAGGAGGAATGCACTTAACACATGTCTGTGGTAGCAGCCTTGTCTGGGATCTGCTCCCTCCTTTGCAGCTTTGTTAGAGCTTGGGAGAAAGTTGGATGAGTTCTGGGAGGGAGCAGCTTGACTGCAGGGCATAGGACAATGGCAAAGCTTCTAAATTGCCTTAATTATGCAAGGTAGAACAGAAGGAAAAAGAAGTGTTTGTTGCATTGGAATGAACATGCAGGTGATGCTTCTTTGGTTGCAGCAAGCTGGGTCTGCCTGCCTGTTTCTGTGTGTCCATCTATAGAACATGGAAGGGTTCTGAATTTTTTCTACATGTGTGCTTCTGACTTTGCTTTTCAGAGCCACAGTAGCCCTGCTCCCATTGTCCATGGTCCGGGGGCATTTTGGGTAGCAAGGAGAAGTCCAAGCTCTGTTCCATCTAACAAGCAGACCCTGAGTGCCTTAGAGGAGGAGGAAGAAGCAAGTGAAAGTGGTGAGTTCTAAAAGGATTGATAGGCAAAAAAAATTAAGAGATTGTCAATGTGCATTTCATTGTCAAAAGTAGGTTCCTTACGTCTCCTAAAGGAGACAAAGTGAAATGATAGTGGGAGCAGGTTATTAATGGATGCACTGACATGTAATTGCTGTAACTCCAGCTTTAAGCTTTTTTTGCTCCCCCCTCCTTTTTTTTTTTTTTCCCTCTGAATCAAAACTTGTTTTCTCTCCCTTGTAGGGAAATTTCATGAGGAATATATTTATGCACCTCCAGGTGAGTAAAAGTTGAGGCTTTACTGATAGAATATTTGGTGAATGTAATACACTCAAATTACAGCCTTTTTATAAGTTTGTGAAGGATTAGATTTAATGCAGCTCTTTTCAATTAATTTTGCCTATGTCCTCCAGATCTCAGCTGTGAAAATACCACAGTGTTTACTTCAGCAGAACCTACAGCAAACTTGGTAAGTTTTATTCACAGACTGTTCAGATTTGAGATCTGAGGTGTGTGGCATTCATGGAAACTGTCCTTGGATGCTTAGTAGGCCAGAGACTTAATAAAATAAATGAAATCAGCAGTCCTTTATATGTTCACCATCCTTTTCCTCCCTGAATGGTGATGTTTTTATCTGAGTCTGCAAGTACAGTCTGAATTGCACTGGATACATCAATGATTTTCCACCTTTCCCTCTGCAAAGAGAGGGTGTGTGTGAGTGCTGCTTACTTTTCTTTCTCTGCTCTAGACAGCACTTGCTTTTATCAGGCCACCCTTCAGGTTATATTCCAGTTAATTTTAGTCCTCCTCTGTGAGACTGGAGAGATCTTATCTGTGGTAGAATTTATCTTAGAATTTCAATTTTTTTTTAATTTGAAATTAAATCTTTAGTCACCTGCTGCTCCATACTGGATGTGAAAGCAGTCCTGAGCATGTCAGAATACAGCTGTTTAGTTGAGCTACAGAAGACACTCTGGGTGTATAGTCCATAAATTTAAAAATAAAAATAGGGGCATGGTGTGGGTTCCTTGTGGCTCCTTTGCCACTGAAATGAACCAATGCTTTACTTTGGAATCCCTTCAGGAAGAAGGGCCAGTCTCGGTGTCACCTCAAGATGAAGTGGCTTCCTACAGCTATCCCCAGAAGGTAGTGTCTGGTACTGTGGGCTGTATCTCACACTTCACTGTGGTGGCCCTGCAGAGAGGTGACCACTCTGCTTGGACTGTGGCACTTTGTGGGGACCTCTCACAGCCTCTGGCAGCAGAGAATGCAATTCCCTGCAAATACAGGCAAAACAGACAATGCCTTGCAGGTGTCTGCAGCTCTAAACTGGTATTTTCAAGCCAATTTTTAGGGAGTTTGGATAGTTAGTGCCTTTACAGCTAGGATTTACAAGATGGATTTGTGTGAAGTGAGAATTTGTGAAGTACGTGGTATTTTCATGGTCTTTGTCAAAGCCAGTTGCAGAGGCAGACTGTCAAATCCTCTTGACTCTTTTCCAGGTGTTGGTGAACTCTGCAACAGTTTCCACCTCCACAGATGTTTACACTGCTCCAGCTACAGGTCTCTCTTCAAATTCTGCTGCCTCCTCTCCAGCCAGTGTCATAACAGCAGCTCCCCCACAAACAGCAGTTCAGCCTGTCATAGTAGCTCCCTTTTCTGTGGGGAGGCCAGGTAGAGTGTACAGACTGCAGCTGTGGACTTGGATTTCCAAGTTTTCAGTTACATTTTCCCCTCCTTTCCTCCCCCCATCCAAAACAAATGTTAAAAGGCTTTAAAAAAAACAGTGTCACTTGCTTTGGTTTAAAATTATGCAGTTTTAACATGGCTGCTGACTTCATTTTGAAGGGGCTGTTGCCCCTGAATTTTTATGGGAATTGGAGGTCTCTGCTTTGGGTTCCCCTCTTGCCACCTTTAATCATTAATGCCAAATGTTTGCTAGAAAATTCTTTGCAGGAGGCAAAAGTTCAGTGCAGCTTCCTTCACCTCCCTTTTCCTACAGCCAATTTTCCTCTTGAGTTGAGGTAGCAAGCCTCTAGAATGCTGTCACTTCCAGGGGAGTCACTGGCTGGGGTGTTTCAGGGTCCAGCTCATTTTTGTGACCCTTAGTTTCTTCTGTGCAGGGAAAGCAGGTTTGTGGGTAGTCACAGGGTGCATTCTCCACTTTAGGTGCTGTACCTGCTTTGCTTTTGGAAAATAGCAGTTATGTAACAATTCTGTTTTCTTTCTTGCAAAGAGCACTTCTCCTGTCTTCTGTAACTTTTCATTTAGCATCTAAAAAATCTCCACCTTCCATTCTTCTCAGTTCTGTCTCACTTTTCTTATCTCTCTCTTTTTTTTCTTTTTCCTACTCTGCATGAGAGTTTAGTCAGCATGGTTCTCAAAGCTGTCTGCTCTCTGGTGCCAACCTGCTGCTGTGGTAGAGGTGTGGGCCACCTAAATGAATATTTAACACTTGTCTGTCCAGAAGATTTTTGTCCTGATATGTCTCAAACCTTCCCTTGGTTTTGTGGGCTTACTGTCACACTTTTGAAGACTTGAAGTGATTAGTCTGTTCTCTGTTGTTCTCTTACATAACTGTCTGTCCTAGAAGTCTGGCCTGCCTTCTAATATGAAGAAATGATTGAAAAAGATTTTTTTCCCTTTAACCAGGATATACAGCTTGAAGATAGAAGTGCAGTTAAGGCTTGAGAGATTGAAACCTTCCCATCTAGTTTTAAAATTTCTTCTGGATGCCTTTCAAAGTGATTGCTGAACAGAATTTTGCTAGAGCCTGTATTTAGGGGCACTGAGGTGTCCAAGTACATACTGAATTGTGTAACTTAACACCTTACTCATTTGACATACCATGGCAAAGTTGACTTTTTGAGTGACATTTGTTTCTTTCCAATTGTAGCAGTTTCTTCGGTGCCCTTCCCAATTTATTCAGCTCCTCTTCCCCCAGTGAGTGAGATGGGAGAAGCCAGTGCTGTTCTTCCAGCTTACTCTTGTGATCCCAGTGGCAGTGATCTGCCTCGAGGTAATGATGTTTTGTATTTTTCCTCCTGCTACTCTCCAGCACACTTCTGACTTGTGTTCTCCTTGGAAGCTTAAAGAACACCAAGTGAGAACACACAGTGAGAAGAAATTACTCTCTGTAACTCGCAGGGAGTGAGAAATAATACTACAAATACTTATGCTAAAGTGTTTCCATTCCCATTTTTGAACAAAAAGTTTGTATCTGACGCAAATATGTGATTATTGCAGCTCTAGACAGCATCTTAAATAAAGCCCAGGGAGAGTGTGCTTGGCCTATATCATACTTGTTTGAGGCAGAATAACCACTTTTCTGATAACTGATTAAAATAAGAATTGTGTATTTATAAGCTGTGCTGTTGCACAGTTCAGTGGGGTATTTTGGTTGTTTTCCTTTATGGCTCCAAGGTGTAACTCCATGGTATTACAAACCAGGGCTGAAGTGTGGGGGCAGCTTGTTCCTTGGGTGTGTAGCTTTGTCACACACAATGCCATCAGCTGGGGACAGTGTTTCAGGTCCCTGTCAGCTGTTCAGCAGTGAGAGTGCAGAGCCAGGCCTGCTGCTTTCACAGGGCTGCAGCCATGCTCTGCAGTTACACTGCTGTCTCACTGTGCCCTCAAATCCAAGGTTTGTTCATCTTGGCTGTTCCATTTCCCCTTCCCTGCTGTGGTACCATCACTGATCCCATGCACACATCAGAGTTCTGCTTTCCAGCTTTAGCTGAATGCCCTTAACTGAGGCTTTCCCCACTTGGGAGAATGGGGTGTTAAGTGTGCTGACAAGAATCTGGAGTGGATGTGGATTAATAACCTCTCCAGACTCTGCCTGGAGCTCTTCAGCTGAGCCAGTCCCCATCATATTGGCCCTGTGCTCCTTGGCACAGACTGTAGGAATTTTAAAGATTATTAGTTAATAATATTGCATGTAGCACTTATGTTACACTGCTGGAGTATAATCTATATGGCCTTGAAGTTAACCCAGCAGGTTTGGAGTAGGGCAGGGTGAATTGTGTGGGTGTGCTTGACCTGGAGTTGTGTGTGCTTTGCTGAAGATACCAGGCCTGGTATAGATGGGGAGCAGGACTTGGAAAGAGACTAAAGTCTGTTACTTACACCTGCATTTATTCCAGTTTTCACAGCATCTTGTATCTTGTTTTAACAGCATTTAGGACTTGTCAAGTGTGTTTATTAATACAGTGACCTCAGGTGTCCTGCCCTTGCCTGATGCCTTGTATTTGAAGGAGCTGTTGATAAAAGCCTGATTGAAATGACTGTGTTCCAGAAACACTGTGTTCAGTAGTGGGCAGAGCTTCCCATCAGCACAGTAAAAACTCTGATGCCTGATAAAAATCTCATCTCCTGACAATGTGGTCTTTATGTTTTCTTGTCAGGATGGGCAGCTTTTTTTGGCTTAGCTGTTTCTTCGTAAGGTTGTCACATTTTACTGAAGATGGATTTGATTTCCAGATATCTAAAAGAGGAATGTAAACAAAAACTGCTCTCCTACTGTACTGTTCCATCATTCCACAGATGTCAGTATTTCCAGTGTCAGTTTGTCACTTCAGTCTCCCAGCAATTCCTTTGTACTGTTATTGCTGCTATGGAAGCAGATGTTTCATTCAGCTCTTATGCTTGCTTTGCATAGATTTGCATAAACAATTGAAGAACAAAATTGGGTTTTTAACAAAACACCGAATTTTTCCAGATGTAATTTCAGCTATATGCTGAAAAGTTTGTATTTGTGTAAGTCTTTGGAGTATTTTTACTGTTTTACTGACTGTGGTCAGTGTTACAGCCAGACCACCAACACTTCCAGGACTAAGGATCTGTGTGCATTTCCTGAAACAGCTGCATGGATTGTTGCCCTGATAGATGGGGTTGAATAAAAGAATTGAGAATTGGCAGCAGCGACAGAGGAACAAATCCTTGTGCATTTTAAAACTGTAGTTTGCTTTGCTGCTGCTTTTGCCTTCCTGCAGCAAACCACAACAGAGTGCCAGAGAGAGCAGGGCTGGGGAAGTGTGGGAGATGGGACAGGGCAGCCAAGGAGTCAGGGCCTGCTCTGGGGGAGAGGTGGGTATTTGTGAAGATGGAATATGGTCACTCTGCAGGTGTTGCTGAATTTAATCCCTCTGTGGCTCCTTTTATGTTGTCTCCCTGCTTTGCCTTGGCTTCAGTACAGCTGGGAGCTCAAAGTCTGTGCTGTGGAATAGATCACTTACTCTTCTTGATCCTTCAAAGCAAATCTGTATTGGAATCTAAGAAATCAATTTTTTCTCATGCACAGTTCCAGAACTCCATCCTGGGATTAAACACACACCTTTTTTTTTTTTTTTTTTTTTTTCCCTTTCAGTGGGTCAGCTTTAAAGGTTTAAAGCTGCTTCACAGTTTTTGGACAGTTGGAAATGTGTTTCCAAGTTCAAAACCCTGTTGCTTTTGGAGAGAGGTTTCAAAGCCCCTTCACACACCTGGGACTGTTTCTCAGCATATCATTTACTTGGCTGGGGACAAATCATTCAGTACAGGGAAGACAGAAGTAAAAGACTCTGCAAGAAAGCAGGGAACTCAGTACCCTTGTGAGGAAGGAATATATTCCTTATTCCTGCCTCCACTGAGCTTAATACAACAGCTGGGGACCCCAAAATTTGGTGAGAAGGTCTTAGGACTGCTCTGTATTAAATCCTAGTTGCTTAGACAGTGGAGACTTGTAAAAAAAACTGAGTTATCACTTGAGTCATCAAGATGAATAAACCAAAATTAAAACTAATGTAGTCATTGAATTAAATAATTAATTGGTCAGACAAATGCTCTGCCATTGCATAAACATCTAACTGGATTTAGTTAAAAAGATTAATATAAATAGTTAAACTAGTTTTAAGATACATTCTTTACCCTTGAAATTTTAAAGAAAAAGTAGTGCTGAAATACTGTTATTCATTAAGTAAGAATAACTTTAGATAAAATATTCTTAATGTAAGTTGCTTTTGCTTCTTGCTTTATATTCCTCTGCTCTTTAATGTCCTATCCTTTAATTTCAGATACAAAGGTCTTGCGGTATTATTTTAATATGGGACTGCAAGTAAGTGCTTTTTAAATGAATATAGCAAACTGCCTGCAAAAACTGCTGGGTTTCCTGACAAATGTACTGATGTTTTCAAAACTTTCAAGTGTCCTAAATGTGCATTCTGTGCACTGGACTATTAATATGGATGGACTTTCTTTGTGGAGATGGCTCAGGAAGGAAGGTTCTACCTCAAAATGTGAAGTACACCATATTAATTGTTCTACTGTGGGTTGTGGTTTTTTGGTTTTACTTTTTTTTTCCTGGTTTAGGGGTTTTTTTATATTTTGATGGTGGATAAATATTCTTTCTGTGAAGAAAGGGGAAGAATCTTAAGAGAATTTGTGCACTTAAATTTGTGCACCTTAAGCAGCCAGGAAACAAACATCAAAGACCACTTAAGAGATGTGTGGATGGAGTCTCCTAGGACTTGTTCAGCTGAGCTCGGACTGGTTAACACCATTTCTGTGTTCTGGAAGTTTGCTCTGCTGAAGCATTCTCTGTAGCAGTAGTCAAGTGCAGTGTCAGTGCTGCTGCTCAGGGAAGTAAAAAAGAGCAACATGAGCTCCTTCAGCTGAAGAAATGGGAAAAATCTCTGAATATGACAAAGTTAACAAGTGGGAATCTTCTTCCTCTGTAAAGGCTTTTGACACAACAGCAGTGTGGCTCTTGCTGCAGGTATTGCAGGATCTTTCCTGGTGGGCTGTGTTGGTTTGATGGGGTTTTTTGTTTGTTGATTGTCTTAAAGGGCTAGGAAAGAAAAAAACTTCCCTTTTTCCTATCTTTAGTTATGAGAGTAACAGTGATTTGGAGGAGGGCTGGAGAGTGTGTGGCTGTATGCATGACCATGTTTTCCCTTTTCCTGCAAGTACTGCCATCAGAGCTGCTGGCCCTCCATGATGTACATGCAGCCAATGCTGCCTCCATCTCCAGTGGAAGTTTACCCAGCCTATGCTGAGCCAGCTCCTGTCCTGGACCAGGCAGTGCCTCAGCTCTTCCCTGATGCTGGGCAAGCTGAAGTCCACCAGGTTCCCTTGGAGGCATCAGGAAATGGTTTGTAATTAAGTAATGCTGTGTTCAGGCTCATTAAAGCCTGCATAAAAAGGCCATCAGTGTGGCTGGAGTATGTGAATGTGCTTTTTGTTGTGTTTTTTTTTTTTTTTCAAGGTAACTTCCAAAGCACAGAGCCTCCAGCCCTGTCCTATGGGCCAGTGTATTACCCCGTGGTGTCAGGCCCCTTCAGCCAGCAGCCCCTGCCTGGCTGTGACTCTGTGGTTCCAGCCTACCGCTACATCGGGACCTGGCACCCCATAAATCCTCCCCATGGCAATTCCCCCCCTGTGGCCAAGCCTGGGAGCTCAGCAGCACCACCCCAGGTGGGCTACATGGCCCCTCCCAACCCTGCACCTCCTGATGCACCTCAGGGAATGTAAATCTGGGAGCTGGAGGCTCCTCCTTGGCTTCTCTTGTTAACACTGTTCTGTAAATGTTACCCTCTCTCAGAGGGTTGAGTCAGTTGGTCAAACTGTGTTCAGATTTCATGTTTCTCTTTAGGTTTATGCCACTGATAGATGACAAGGTGTTGCTTTAGTTGGTTAGGAAAGCATAAGGGAAAAGTGCTGTAGTGCAGAGAACAGCTTGGATGGGAGTAGGGGGAGTTTGTGAAAATACATGCTGTGACTAAAGGCATGTTGTGTATGTCTGAGGGCTTGCACTGAAGCACCTGGTTCTTGCTGCAGCACTGAATCAGGCTGCCATCACAACTCAGCTAAACACTGGGCACAGGGGCATTAGAGGGGGATAATAATGTTTCAAATAAGTTAACTTTCTCAGTTTTTGCAAAACAAAACTGCTTTGTCTCTAGTGGTCATGTTTGTCATAGCTGTGTTTCTTCTGTCTTGACTTCATAGTGCACAGGTTTTGTGGAAAGTGTAAGAACAATGTTTTGATCTGTTGTATATTTTTAAGATTTGTTTTGTGAAAGCTGTTGCACATATGGTGGTGGCCGTGGTGGTTAATTTGCACAAAATAAAAGCATTAAACACGTGAAAATGAGTGGCTGTTTATCACTGGCAGGTAATGTTCCTGACAATTAGCTATCCCACAACCTGGACTGAAGAAATGCACTTGTGTGGGACAAGGCTGTGAGAAAACAGCAAAAGCTTTTAGCATGAAAATGGAAGTAGAATAATTCCTGGTAATTGCACCTTTTCCCCTCTAAAATATGTTTGCCCTTCAAATAGCATTCTACACAAAATGTAAATCAGCTCTATTGGCCCATTCTACTGTTTGGAGATTTTTTTTTTTAAATAATTTTTCCTTTGTGTATAGCTAGGTGGTGGTGAAAAGGGGATTAAGTGCAGAACTGGGAGGGGAAAAAAAATTGTATTTCCTTTGGTATCCCATCTAAGTAACCCTGGAAGCAAAACCATAGTAGGAAAAAGTAGCTTGTTACATTTTTGTCTTAAATTGATGTAGCATTGTTTGTGTTGATAATGTAACTCTGTAGGGGGAGGGCTGCAAGCTCAGCATTTAGTTTGTCTACTGCAATTTCTAATTGCTGTACATTTAATTTGGCAATTTAATAATGGCTTTTCAAGATGGAGCAGCCAGGTAGCAAGATGAAAATGACCCCTGAATAGCTAATTTGATTTTGAGCTGCTGTGCTGTTTTTAAAACAAAACATTTACCCAAAATTGTTTATGAAGTAATGAGTGGCCTTTGTGTTTCTGCCTCTGGAGGAGCACTTGACCTGCACAGGCATTTTTTTGGAGAAAATACCATGAGGGTTTTTATTTTCTCTGAAAGAACATTCACTGGCCTAACCTCTAAAAGGAACTGATAAAGCCTGTGATTTATTTTAAGGAAAAAATAAAAACTTCAAAGTGGCACTTACCTAAGTACAGTCTCTGTGCTGGAGTCAAGGCTGTGTTTCCACCTGTCTCAGGTGCCATCTGTCACATCCCAAGCAAGTTTCTGTCAAGCACTGAAGGGAATGGAATATTTTTCCTTTTCAGGCTTTAGCTCTGAATTCTACCTCCTTTTTTCCTCTGTCACTGAGGCAGCCTTGCTTTTTCTACTCACATGGTTATCAGAGCACAGGGTTGGTGGTTTGTCTTCTGGTATTAGTCTGTCCCTGGAAGTCAGTTCTTTTCTTTTAATTGGAAAAACTGATAATTCTGGTACAGAGTTCTGGGTTTTTTTTGTTTTGCTTACCCATCTAGGACCTGGATTATTCACCATCAGCCATGGCTATTTTGGCCTTATTGGCCATTTTGATATACATGAAAATTACTTTAATTGATATAATCACACATCATACGTGGCCAGTTAACATATTTATGGATTTGATACACACAGGTACCTCTGACTCCTTTCATGTATTTTTTTGCCAGGGCTTTTAAGCCTCAAAATCAGCTTTTTGAGCTAGCAAGTGGGGGGCAGGTAGCAGTGTGTCCTGGAGCTGATGAATGCTCTCCATGGATAGGAAATGCCACCTCTTTATTAACAGCAAAAGAGCTCAGAATGGTACAGAAGTTGAAGTGATTGCTGGAGTCTTTTATTTCAATTTGTTTCCCTGAGCTGTGTTGGAGTACAACAGCTCTGCAGCACTTTTCTGAAACAGGTGCTGAAAAAGCCACAGCTCTGCCTAAACTGAGCTGACCTGCTCTGTGCTTCAGCCCTTTCCTCAGCTGGAGATTGCAGCTCTGGCTGCAGCATCCCTGTGCTCACAATAATCCTGGTTCTGTGGCTCATCAGCCTTTTCCAGGGGCTGTAGGAGAATTCACATCAAAATTACACCAAGTTCTGGGGCTTAGTTTGAGAGGTTTGAGGGGTGGTTTTTTTTGGTTTGTTGGTTGGTTGGTTTTTTGTTTGTTTGTTTGGCTTTTTTGTTTGTTTGTTTTTGGGGTTGTTTGTTTTTTGTTGGGGTGTATGCATGTTCCAAGATGTGAGTGTGGGGTGTGTGGTTTTTGTTTTTTGGTGTCAGCCTGGTGCTTTTCCAGACCACTTTGGCACATGTTTTAGTGTGATTATTTTAGCTTGATTATTGCTGTTACAGTTTGGTACCAGACCAATGCTCTGAGTTTTTCATGCCCAGCAAAATTGCTCTAAATGGGGATATTGGGATATAGTTTGAAGCCATAACCATATTTTATGTTTAGTTAGAAGAATGGAAAAATCCATGAGTATTGATTTCTATTTGGAATTTTTTTTCCTGCAGATTGATGTTTTTAAATTTTTTGTTCTTTATTGGACTTCTTGAATCATGCTGCCTAATAGTAAATTTTTAAAGCCAATGTTTGATCCTGGAAGGTGGGGTTTTTTTTGTTCATTTTTTTGTGGATGGCTTTTCAGCTGTGAAAAGGGAGAAGAGTTCAGCCAAGTTCTCACTAGTCATGCTTGCCACCTCCTTTCCTTTGCTGTGTTTTTACAGATGAAAGGCAGAGGCTCAAATTAAATTAACAGCTGAAGGCTTTGTGAACTGGCAGCACCATGGAGTGCTGTCCCTCCATGTGAGCCCCAGAGTAAAGCCTCTCCTTAGTGACAGAGGACGTGGCTCAGGCTGCACACCAGGGAGAGTTTAATCATGGAAAAGGTTGTTAAACATTGCAATGGGCTGCCCAGGATTCCCCACCCCTGCAGGTGTCCAAGGAGCACCTGGATGTGGCACTCAGTGCTTTGGGCTGGGTGACAGGGTAGGGATCACTCACAGGCTGGACTCACTCTGTGAGGTTTTCTCCATCCTCAACAGTTCTGTGCTTCTTCTGAACCTGCAGGATGAGCAAAGCAGTGACCAGCTCTAGGGTTTGTGCTCTGGGCTGTGGCTTCTCATGTGATGAAATGTGATTACAGAGTGCTGCAAGCCCTGCTGCCCACAGCAGGAGCAGGCTGCAGCCTGTGTTTGCTGTGTGATGCCACACTCCAGAGTGACTCTGTTATCTCAGCACCCCTCAGTGCACAGCCAGCCCCAAGCCTGGGGTGTGGGAGAGGTGCAGTGTCACCCCCAGGGCTGTGCCCAGCCTGTGCCTGTGTCAGCAAGGCAGCACCAGTCCTGCACTGACAGCCACTGCATCACTGCTGGTGGCAGCTCTCTGATGGAATTGTCAAATCCATCATTGTCAAATCAATAAAATATAAAATTGTTTTTATATATGTATGTTATTTATAGATATGTATATATGTTATTTATATGTATGTATATACATATGTATATATGTTATTTCCATATGCATATTTTATATGTGTATTTTTAGATATGTAACTTATTTATGTGTTGATTCTTTTACATATATTTATAAAACGTATATATGGGTGTCATTTATATATATTTATATATATATTTATGTTATAAATACTGTAAAGAGAGACTGTGCTGGTTCTGCCTGCCAGCACCATTGGCCCACTGGGCTGTCTCCTGCTAATGCTCCTGTGCTGTTTTCCCCATGTCACAAAACCAAACCAATTCCTACAGAAAATTTGTTTTTCTAACTCCATTGGCTTTTTTTTTTTTTTTTTTATTTCACTCTTAGGTTCCATTTCTCTTGGCAGTGCTGCTGGGACACCTTTTTCTTTCATAACATTACACCATCAAAGGCTGCATTGTATATAGAAAATACTCAACATACAAATCTAGACCCAGAATTCCAAGTAACTGTTTTTTTTTTTTTTCATAAGGGTTGAAGATAAAACCATTGAACCAGGACTTTATAGCTTTGAAATAAGATCAGAGATTAAATTTTGCAGGGCAGGCCTGTACCTAGAAGCTCCCAGTCACTGCTGCTTACCAGATTTCACAGTCAGCTGGGCTGCAGCATGTAGGAAACAGCTCAGCCGCAGGCTCAGAACATGTTGCAGAGCATGTTCCAGGCACTGCAGCCCAACCCTCCCTCACGTGGGGTGAGCTGTAGAAACGTGGGATTTAGATGATGGTTGTTGCTACCTACTCCTAATAAACATCTCTTTTGGAAAGGCTCCTTGGGGAGGCACTCAGGCAAAGCAGTCTAGTCCACACACCATGGCCAGCTCAGCCAAGAGAAGCAAGGAGGGCCTTTTGTATGATCAATTCCAGTAAAGGTTTATTCCAACATGTCAAAAGGAATCAGGGACAACAGCCCTGACCATGTGCTGTGCACAGGGTTTAGGTGTGGGGGTCAGGAACCAATGGCCTGAGGGAACAGGTGTAGCTCTGATTCCTGCCTGACATGTTTTGGTTTCTGAACATTCCTTTCCCAGGGAATTTTCTGTAAACAAGAGACATGGTTTTGTAATGGCAAATTTGTTTACATATTTTCCCTAGGAGGGACTTCTTGATGTCCCTCTGCTCTGACCAATGTGAACGAAGAGGTTTGTCTTCTTGTCACCAATCAAATTGGTCTGTGTAGAATAGTATAAAAAGGGGAGACATTCCCAAGAATAAAGGAGGCACTTTTTCAGCCTTCTGAAGTCAGTCTTTGAGTCTTTGTGGTGTACAGTAGTGACAGACAGGGGCAGTACAAGGAGCAGGGCAAAAGGCAGTGCCCTGCAGAGGACACGGGGCAGGCCACCTCAGCCAATGGGGAAAAAGGAAAAGGAGAAACCACAAGAATTAGGGACATAAAGGGAAAGAAAACTGAGGTAGATCACAAAGTGTTGCAAGGAACCATAGACTCAGTCTTTTTTGTCAGCCTAGGTGCAGACTCTAGGTATATTCTTCCAGGGCCAGGCCCTGGGGATTCCCCTGAGGGGTTCAAAGGTTTCCACAGTGATCTGCAGCCCCAGGAGAGGTGTCTGGGGCCTGACAGGGTCTTTTTGTTTCTTAGGCTCTGTTTATGGCAATAGTTTATTCCAGCTGCTGAATCTTGCCCTCCCTGGAGCAGCTGAGCATTTTGCCACAAGCTTTGGGGTGCTTGTGACCCAAGGTAAGGGTCAGTCTGTGATCACAGCTGTGGTGAGGGCTTAACTTTGTTGGGTTAGGGAAAAATTGACTTTTAAGAGAAAGTGGGATATCCCCTAATGATGAAATTGATGGACCATCCAACTCCCTCTATCCTTTCCTTTATGTATTTTTCTCTATTCCCTACCCTCCCTATTTTTGTTTTCCAATCAATTGTAGACATGTGGTTTCTAACTCTGTTTAAACCAGTACTTTTTAAATATGTCATAATTGAAAGCCAAAAAATGTTTATTTTTGTGCTTGTGGTGATTACATGAATGTGTGATTTGTATAACTTTTCAGGAAGTGCAAGTAAGAAGAAATAAAATTTACTGCAAAGCTTCTGCACAGAATTGGGGTTAGGTTGGGAGGGACCTGGTGCTACCTCCCTGCTCAGGCAGGATCACCCAGAGCACAGGATTCTGGAATATCTCCAGTGAGGGACACTCCACACCCTCTCTGGGCAATCTCCTCCAGAGCTGAGTCCCTCCCTGGTTTGGCAGGGACATGGAGTGTTGGAACCCTGGAACCTGAGAATTTCAGACTTTCTGTGCTAAAAGACTCTGACCCTCAAATGAGCTCTGCACTTGACCTCAGGCTGTAGAAGAGGCTCCTAAAATTGAGTGACAGCACTGGGATTGTGGGTGTGGAGTTTGAATAGTATTGTGTGGTCTCACAGGGTGCAAAATTTAGGATTTAAGCTTTTAGTATGTTGTAATATATATAAAGTAAGATGGAGGATTTAGGGTGTAGGCTGAGTTCCTCTTCTTTCACCTTCTTCTTCATGGTTTTGGGTGGTGTTTTCTAATTGGGTGAAAAAATCCACATTGTGGACCACAGCTGTTTGGTTATTGGGCTAAAAGTAAAAATAATATAGGTGTTATCTTGTTATTGAACAAATTATTCTTAAAAGACCTTGGAAAGAGTTAGAGACAGAGACATTTTCTACCTTGCTAGCCAGAGCTCACAACTCATGAGACTGTAATACAGATAAGAATTAATAAACATCTGAGCCTGAACAGGAGAAAACTGCATCTCCCATGCTTTAATCCTGGCTCTGACAAAGAGAAGATAAAAACCTCACAGTGGAGTGGGTGGAAATCCCTGCCAGGTGAAGTTCAGTCCCTCTTTCTGAAATAAGGAGCACACTCACAGTGCCTTAACTTTGAACTTTTAGTTTTCTGATGTGAGTGGGAATGTGCACATCCAACTGCATAAACTTCTTGTCTATTAAAAAACAAAAAGAAAAAGAAGTGTAGCCTTTTGTTTTTATGTGAATATTTAAATTTCTGCAACTGTGGATCCCTGTGGTCCTGGATTTTGGACAGCTTTTGCCTCGGTCAGTGTTAATTTGTGTGTTAACATTGCCTCTTTGTGCAGGAACCTTCTGCATTCCAAGGAAGGGGATATTGCCCTGCTTTAACTTGTGGAAACTCTTGTTTGACTGGAAGCTTGACCAAAAGTCTCTGGTCAGAGGTGGAAACCTTTGGAAATGTATCTCCAGGACTTTAATGAGATTTGCTGGAGGACAGCTTTCCATAAGTGAATTATGTTAATATAGTTATAAGTTGTTGCTTAATGACTCTCTTACACTATTAGCTATATTGCTAATTGTGTGGCCAATGCAGTTGTGCTGGTCTGAGGATATCTTTGGGGAGCAAATTAAAATGAAATTACACTTACTTAGACTTTTCTGTGCAGGAGTAATTGCATTCATGTGGTGAATTTTATTTACCAACACTTCTAGTGGGTTGCTATTTTCTGTTGTAGCCAAGATATAAAGAATACTTTGGGGTTGTTTGGGTTTTTTTTTTCCCCCCCAGCCAGGTGTTGTTCAGGTCTTGCTCAAATTTGGGTGACCAGCTTCACTGGAGGTAAGCAGGACTGTGGTATGTCTTCTTTTATTAAAATAATAGTAAATTCTCCATAGAATCAGAGCCATTAAGTGCTCCTCTGACCACTGACAGCCCTTGAGAAGTCTCTGAGAAGTTGTTTTCTTAAAAACAACTTTGCCTTGAGAAGTTGTTTTTTAAAAACTCTAAATTGTCAGACCTGTTGCTGTTCATAAATGTTTATTATCAATAGGCAGCTGGAAATGTTACATCTGAAAAGGTAGAAACACCTTGATTTTTTTCAATAGGCTTACATTTTTGGGAAAAAAAATTAAATGCTTTTTATTTTCTTTTTTTTTTTTTTTCAGTTTACAGTTAAGCTAAAAATACACATAAAATAAATAATTTTATTTGTTATATACATTGTTTCATTTTGTACAGGTTATACCAGGATCTGACATAGAGTCTGCACTACGGAGGGAAGAGATGCAAGTAGAAAAGTACATAAAACTAAGCATCTGTTTTTGCTTTTTGCTCTTGCCCTTTTCTCCCCCTTTTCTCCAGGGGTGGCTTTTACCACTCAACTGGCAGATTCTGAGGTCTCCGTTCTGTCTTTGCATACACAAAATTCTTACAACATCTAAAAGCTCTTTAGCCTGGAAAAGGCCCTTGAGTTTTTTGAGCAAAACTAAAATAAAGAAGAAGGGGGTGAGAGGGGGTGGGAAAAAGCCTCACCTTTTTTATTCCACGAAATAAAATGGCATTTTAAAATATGCTCGGGTGTGAAGGCTGTTTCTGGGGTTGCTTTTTTTTATTAATGAAGATTTTATTTGACAATAAAACTCGATTGCTAAAAAAAAACTGTTTTCAGAGTCAGCCCAGGTCTCCAGGGCTCCCATATAGAAAATAGAATACTTAAGCATCTGCTACTGTCTTTTGCTTCTCAAAATCCTTAGCCCTGTAGCCCCCAGACCTGCCTTATAAACACCTTCAGTAGTTTTTAAATAACTGTACAATAGCCAGAAAAAAATAGCTAAAGACCCAAAAGTGCCCCCTGGCTGGAAAAACAACTATTTATAGTCAAAAGGCCTCTCAGTCTGTTGGCTCAAGGTATCACAGTGTTCTGTCAGCTCCTGCACGGGGCACGTCTGAGCCCTGGGCACAGCATCTGTGCTGCTGCTGCTGATGAGGTGGGAATGCTTCAAATGGGAGGGGAAAAGAAAAAAAATCCCCCCAAAAAATCCCCCAAATGGGCCATGCTGAGCAGGGATGGGGACAGGCTGCCCTGGTGTCCCTGGTGGGTGGGAATTGATGGAGAAGGATCTGTCAGGAGCCCCCACTCTTGGCAGAGGGTTGGGCTGGATCTCCAGAGGTCCCTTTCAACTCAAACCAGGATTCTGTATGGAAGGAATCTAGATATAAAACCAGATCTAGCACTAGATTTAAAATTCTGGGTGGTTTGAGCTCTACTGCTGTTCTGTTGAGGGTTTCCTTTTGCTTTGCACACCTTAAAGAAAAAAAAAATCCAGAGCAGGTCAAAATGTTTCCCTGAAGCACAAAATGCTATCAAAGGTTTAGAAGATAAAGATCAAACATTTTTCCTTTTCAAGTGTACTTCTTTAGATGAAACATGTTTTCTTTTTAGAACAATGGTTCTTGGCCATGAATTGCCTCCAGAGCAGTTGTTGGTCTGGGTGGAGGCAGCTACATGAATGATATAGAAATTACTCTTTTTCTAAAAAGGGCCTGAAATGGGGAAAGAAGTATGAAAATGAAATTTAATCAAATTATAAATGTTTAGGAAATATGCTGATGTGGCTAGCCCAGAGTATTCTCTATCTCCTCCTCCAAAAAAAAAAAAAAAAATCCAGTAAGGGAGTGACTTCATAGCTGCTTCATTCACTGAAAACTGCAGATTCTGTTGGGAGACAGTTTATTTTAGATGCTTCTCCAGAGAGTGGATTTATTATCCACCCACAGTCTCACTGATTCCAATTAATTTTACATTAATTAGAGTGCCTGATGCTTCCAGCTCACCTGGGAAGGTGTGACCAGCCCTGGCCCCTCCCTCAGCTGGAGCTGGAGCTGGAATTCCCTCTGGGGAGAAGAGGTTCCTGCAGTTCACCCATCCCAAAAACACCTCCAGGAGCTCTCAGTTAAAAACCAACTCTCATTAACTCGAGGCAGCCCTGGTGGTTGGGATGTTTTGGATGATTTTTTGCCACTCTGTGTGTGGAATTGCAGCAGAGGTGGGAGGGGGCTCCAGGAAAGCCTCTGAGGCTGCACAGAGCTCTCTGTGTGTGGGACATGACTGGACACTGCAGGAGGAGCTAAATGCTTTATGGAGAGCTCAGCCAGTTCAACCAACACTGAACCTCCTCCTCCTGGTTCACTGAAATACGATTTTCTTTGGGGTTTTGGTCCTTTGGAAAGGGAAGTAGCAACACCAAAGTGAAGCTGGGAAGGGAAGCAGGACAAACATGTAATGTTGTGAGAGCAGTGAGTGCTTGGGTGGTTTCCAGCTGCTAGAAAACCCAGAGGTGATTCAGATCCTTGCTGACACTGTTGCTAACTGTCCACATCTCCCTGTCAGTGACATCCAGGTCCCCAGTGCAGGGACCTGCCCGTGCTCCTGTGCCTGGCAGGGAGCTCAGAGTGCCCTCACCCTGCCAGTCCCCTCTCAGAGCTCCTCTTGCTCAAATCAAAGACCTTTATCCAGAGCAAACACAGAGAAATCTGGGGCAGGAGCCCCCTCCCAGGGATGCAGGGGACAGTCTCCAGTTGTCCAGGCTCCTCCAGCAGCCACACTCTGCTGCTTGGGTGGGTGTCTGGAGCTGCCTTCCCCTCCTCTCCTGGGGCAGAACAGGCAGCAGGGCCACCCTGCTCCAGCCACAGCCTCCCTCTGCCCTCCTGTGACGCCCAGAGGAGCTGTCCCTGCCAGTGATGGGGTGAAAGGTGATTATTACAGAGGTGATGATGTGAAGTTTTCCTACAGCCCTACCCCAGTGTGCTGGGCTGTCTGTGGAGCCCCCCCTCCCCATGCTTAGAATCCTGTTGTACCGACCAACTTTAACCTCTTTAAAAGGTAAGGGATTATATTCATACATTAATATATTTATTTAAATATTCTTAATATTTACAGTGGCTGTTTCTGCTAAAAATCATGGTACATGGGCTGTGGGGAAAGGGATGGAACACAAATACAGGAAGGTGACATTTGGGGTGAGGCATAAATCACAAAAAAACAAAGGTGTCAGAATTTAGGCTTTCAGGGTATGCTGCTCCTGCTCTAAGTCCCCTAAATTCCCTTCATGGGGAAACCATGCGAGTTTCCTACATGGAAAATTATCATAACAGACATACAGTTAAATCCTAACCTGAATTAGTTGTAAGAAAATAAAAGTACATACCTACTTGCTACCAAGATTAACTACGTACTGTATATAGCGCCTTTAAATTCGAAAGTGCTTATAAATAATGAACTAACCCCCCCTGCGAGGTAGGTAAGTATTATTATCCCTATTTTACAGATGGGGAAACTGAGGCATTCGAGAGGCTGAGTGACTTGCCCAAGGTCACAGGGGAAGGCAGAGGAGAGCAGGGATGGAGCTGAGCTCCCTCCTGGCTCTGCCCCTGCCCGTGCTTCCTCTGAGGGGACACAGGTACAAACACGGGGATATTTATTTACATATTTACCAGCCAGTGAGCCACGTACAAATGGGGTTACCCAAATAACCTGCACAGATAATTCAGCTGATTTCTTGTTTCTGAAGCAATTTAGGTAATCTCTGACCTGAGTACAAACACCTCCCGGCTCTATTGAATTCTTAACCCTGGGTGTTATTTGTTAACTTTTTAATTGGTGATGATGCCCCAATCCCTGGAGGTGTCCAAGGACAGGGCTTGGAGCAGCCTGGCCTGGTGGAAGGTGCCCATGCCAGGGGGAATGGAACAAGAACTTTAATGTCCCTTCCAGCCCAAACCATTCCATAATTCCAAGACCATCTGCAGGTGTGCTGCTTTAAAAAGCCAGGTGAAAATGACACTGGGATGGGAGGTGAGGAAAAAAAAATGCAACTTCAAGAGCAAGAAACCTAAGAAAGGGCAAATGGTTGAGAGCTCTATTCCTAACTCCAAACTCCTTGCACAGATACAAGGATCCTTCTTGAAGCCCACAGAATAAAGGCCAGGTGTGAACCAGCTGAGCCAAGGAAAAGCTCAACTCCTCACAGGAGAAACTCAAGTGTTCCATCAGCTCCTACCCTGGCCCTTGCAGTACATCACAGGGTTATTCACTGATTTCTCTGAAGTAAAGAAGAACTTTCCCTAAAACACATTTTCTTTTTTGAGCCATTGAAAGCACAAAAATACTGGTGAAGTCCCAAATACTGTGCTGCAAGTGAATTAAGCAAAACCTGGGTTGGTTTCTTTTTTTTTTAATCAAATGTATTTTTCAGCAGCTACTTCAATTTCGCTCCCCTGAAGCTCCTGTTTTAGCATAATAATAATTCACCAGCTGCTCCAAAGTCTATTGCTATCAACAGGGATGCATAGATGCAATCAAAGAGAGTTTTGCCTTTTGGGGGGACCAATTTGGGTTTTGCAAACTCCTGGACACGTGTATTAATCAGAGCCAAATCAAATATTTGTGTTGCATTCCAAAGTCAGCTCAGCTCATAGCTGGCAGCAAGGAAAGATCTCAGTCATGAAGCAAAGCCCAGGGGAGCCCCAACCAGGGAGCCACGTGCAGCATCTGCCCCTGGGGGTTTGCAGATCTGTCACCCACTGCCCTTTCGGGCCACAGCAGGGGAAATGTGACTCACACAGTCTGCAGGGAAGGGATTTTTGCATTTTTTGGGGGCAGCACTGAGGAGTTAATTCCATTTCTTTGTGCTATTGGTACCTGGGAATGCATCCTGGTGATACCATGTGAGCATCACCCGCAGCTGTGTGCTCTTCTCACTCAACACTTCAAAGCCTTTCCCTGGCCAGGGATATAAACCCCATTTCTGGCCCAGTTTCAAGCCCACTTGATGTGATCTGCATAACTGTACTTGAATTGTTTCCATTCTTCCCCCTTACCCGGGAAATGCCACAAAGATTCTCTGGCCCCACGTCAAGCAGAGTTCACAGAGTGCAGTGTGGGTCAGGTGAGGCATCAAAGGATTTCAGTCCACCCCCCTGGCAGCAGCTCCTGCTAATGTTCATCTTTCCAGAAATGTGCTCAAGTTTGGTTCCTCGACATGTGGGGTTTTTATTGTGAGCATTGCCTTGGTGGGTTCTGGCTGGGGCTCTCCCCTATCGATGGATTTGCTCCTCCAGCCTCGTGGATTTCCCCATGGAATGATCAGCACGTTGCTCCCCACCCTCGGGTTTTACAAGTCTCCTCGTGTACCACCAATGTCAGTCTGCTCAGCCTTCCATGAGGGAAGAGGAAATGCAGTTTTCAAAGACAACTCTCACCCTGCAATTAGCGTGAAAGCCTGAAATCTGTTGATACAAAAATGCCTTTCACTCTGCCTTAACTAACACATCCAGAGGCTTAAATATTTGGGTTTTTACACTGCCTGCTGGTAACAAGGCTGCTGTCATTACAAGCAAGGAATACAGAAATGGTTCTGAGTCTCTGCTCCTTGCTGCTGATTTATCTCAACACAGGGCTGCCCTGGAGCCACAGAGGTCTGCACTGAACACTTCCATGAGGTCAGGCTGTTGGCACCTCAGCTCTGCCCCAGCAGCTGCAGCAGCACTCCCATTTCTCTCTGTGCTCCATTCTCTGGGTGAAGCTGCACCAGTGTCCAGAGGAAAAACCCCACGAGGGGAGTTTTCCCTCACAAGTGGAGGTTTAAAACTCGGGCAGAGCATCCAGCTGCAGGTGTTCCAGCATCTCTCATCCCTCTGCCCCTGACCCTCCGTGCTGCCAGCAGAGCTGCTCGAGCCCCTCACTGGTGGAATCTGCCCTGCTCCAGTGGCAGGTGTGGATTTTTCCAGCATTATCCTTCTCCAGAGGCAATTCACAGCCCAGTTCCCAGGTGAGGGATTGCTGCAGCCACCCTGGGGCAATGCTGGAGCTCACACAGCTCCTCCTGAGAGCAGAGCCCTGCAGGAGGGCAGGAATGAAGCCATTCCCCAGCTCCTGGGCAGGACCACGAACAGCTCTGAGGTGGTGCTGAGTGCCAATCATCTGTGTTTCTTAGCAACACTGCAGAAGGAAGTTCAAGTATCCCATTGTTAAAAAAAAATTAAAATAAACCCTCTAAAAATTCTTGTTAAAAATCCAACCATCTTGCCCTTGACAGGCTTGTGGTTTTCCCCCCTCTGATGCTCTTTGGGACAACAACAGTGACAGAGCTGAGCCCTGTCCAGACACTCCCACAGCTGGGGAAACAAAAGAAAATAATAAAAGGAAATAAAAGAAAATAAAAGATACCACCTCATGCCACACTCCTTTTTGTTGCACCTCAGAGAAGAACCTGCAGAGCTGTTCCAAGCTGCTGGTGCTGCTTTTCAGCCCTGCAGCCCAGGGGCCCAGGGAAGATGCTCCCCCTCAGGAGATGAATTTCCCCCTGAAGCCTGACACCCGTCACAGAGGCAGCAAAAAGTGAATGCGGCGCTGGAAGTAAAATTAGGAATTGCAAAATAAGGGCAAGGCTCAGAGCTGGGTTTTGGTTCAGCCTGTTAGAAACCACTCTGAGGTTTGTGTTTCAAGCAGCCAGGGTTGTTTTGGGTTTTCTTTTCGTTTCATCTACACAGGAGTTAGAGGTGCTGGCTCCCACTGTCAGCCTAATTGGGAGGTCCTTCTGCTCCCCAAAAGGGAAAATAGGTAAATAAACAAATATGTTAGCAACAAAAACATGTTCCAGGTAGATGATCAAAGGGGTCTCATGTTCAGTAATGATTTACAATATTAATACAGTGGCCTGAAAAAACAAGCACAACCAAAAGAATCAGAAGTCATATTGCTTAAAGGAAACAAAAAAAGCCCCAGTTATAAGTCAAAACCCTTTTAAAAATAGTTTCAGTGTGATTCTCAGCCTCCTGCTCAACAGCTGTCTGTGTGGATGAGGAAAACTGAGCAAGATGCAGAGCCAGTGGTGTTGGACAGCAGCTCTGAACCCAGCTGGGGTGGGATGATGATGGGAGCACTGGAGAAATCCTTTCCTCAGCCACCTGCATGCCTGAAGTCTGTGGGGTTTGGAGACTAAGACTGCACCCGAAGGGATTCCTGTGGTTTATGGCAGCCTTATAAATGGTGAAACCATTAGTTTGGTATTAGTGACTGTAAAAAAAGTAAATTAAAAAAGGTGCAGATGGCTATAAAATAGGCTATAACATAAGTAGGTTTACACTTTTTTTTTTCACCTGTGGACAGAAAGGAAACAGTGATGCTGAACCAGATGAGAGCAAACAATTACCAATGCTTGGCTGAGTTTTCCAGTGAGACTTAAGAGAGCTTTGCTCAGAGCCGAGTGGTAACATGATCCTCCTGCCCATCTTTCCACTGGTTTATAAACAAGTCACAGGCCTCTCCCCACGAGTCAAACACATCCTCTGACGAGTCTATAAGTTTGGAGTTAGAGGAACAAATACTGGAAGCACAGTGAAGGGAGCTGGTACAAACCACAGGGCACTCCTTGCTCTGTCCTGTAAGTCTCGTGTTCCCACTGTAGGCCACCTCATTGAGGTTAATTTCACTTTTGGAACAATTCTCATCTCTCTCTCTGTCCATGGGAGAATATTTAATGTCTTTCCACATGTAGTGTGGCTGGATGATCCCGTCTGAGATGGTGTACATGGGCTCTGAGCTGGGCTCGGGGACGTGCCCGTTCATCTTGGAGAAGAGCAGGCCCAGCCTCTTGAAGGATTCCTTCTTGGAGCTGGAGAGTCTCTGGACTCTGCTCCCGTTCCTGACAAAGGAGCGCTTGCTGATCCCGTTGCTTTTTGGCTTCTCCTCCACCATGTTGATCCCAGACATGGTTTTGATCAGAGCAGACACGTTGAAGTCCTTTTTTTTGTTGGCTACATTGAAGGACACGCTCTTGGCTCTGGGTTTCTCCCCGGCACCGTCCTCGTTTGTTTCGTCCTTTTGGGACACCTCTGTGCTGCTGGTGGAGTAACTCCTCCTCTGGGGCTTCCTGTTGCCCAAGAGGTCGAGAACTTCATAGCGGAAACTCGAGATGTCCTGCTTTAATTCCTGGGGGGAGAGGAGACAGGAGTTACTCCCAGCAGCCTCATCTGACATGAGGGAATGGCCATGTCCCCTCGGGAGGGCTGTTCAGCTGTGCCAGTGGCTGATACCAAACCACACAAGGACATCACATCCATGCCCAGTGTCACACAAAAACGATGTGTTGGTTGTGCTGAGAACTGGGGACCTCACAAGGCTTTTGTCTCCAAAGGCTGGGGGCTGGCCCTGCTGATCAACGCCCTCTGCCCACCCCCTGCATACCCCAAAAAGTCAGATAAAAGAGTTAGAGAAGAGGGAAAACTGCTGAAATATGGCAGGAATCTTGCCTAGCTGATAGGCCCGACTTGAAATTTGTTGGTAAGTGTTAATATCCATCAACCCCAACCCATTCTTTGACTCTGTCTGCATTAGGATTGGGAATGTGATGTTGACTCAAATCACATATTTCATTCCTACTCTTTTCCAATGCTTTTTTCTGCAGAGCACATTGTATATTAAAATATGAGAGGTGGTCATATGGGAAGACACTCAATAATAACTCACCACAAAACCCCACAGGCCCACCAGATATATCCCCAGCTCCAGTCACAATCCTCTTTCCACACATCACAAATCACCTTAACAAGTTAGTGCAAATTCTGCAAGTGGCTGTTTGAATTAATAAAACAAATTATTACTGAGGAATAATAAATTACCTTGAAGTTTTCTTCAGTTAAACCTTCGTTGGTTTTGGAAGTTCTGATCATTGCAGCGACGTATCTTTTCACAAGATTTCTTATCACTTCCTGGAATGGGAAACAATCCAAGTGATTCAATTGCCTGCTCAGCCCAAACTCTGCTCTTGCTGCGTTTCCCTGAGCCCTTGCCAACAGCAGCTGTCCTGACTCTGCTGGCTAAAAACCACTCACCACTAGAAACAAAAAGCTTCCTTTTAAGCAGAGAAAACCTTGGGAAGGGATGATCCAGCTTCCATCTTATGGATGCTCAGTTTTGAACTAAAGGCAAAGCAGTTGTTTTGTGCTGGGGTTTGTAGATGCACAAGTCATGGAGAAAAAAGTCCTTGGACTGCTCTCTCCAAGCAGTTCCTAGATGTGCTCCTTAATCTCAGCTGCTGAAAGGTTTTACAATTACCAATCCCACGTGTGCACACTGCATAGCCTGATGGGCTAAATTTGGTGTTTGAAGGTGGTTTATCAAGTATTTGAAGCCAAGGAGGCTATGTTGGAAATAAACAATGTGAAGAACAGCCAGGACCCCGTGTGTCAATGGACATTCACCTCAAACCACACCTGCAGCTGCCTGGGTGTTCCCTAAGGGCAGAAACTCCTTTAAGAGTGGCTGCACCATCCATGGGCAGCACTGGAAGGGCCAAATCACACTCTCAGTGACTTCTGCAGGGACTCTCACTTCTCTGTGTTACCTCTCTGCTACACTCCCTGTTTTTGGTTGGGTGAGCTCCATTTTGCTTTGCTCATGTCCCTCCCTGATGGCTTCACAGAAGCAAAGTGGTGCTTTGAGCTTCCACATTTATCTATGCCAACCAAAACACACCCAGGCTGTTTGTGCCCATTGTGTGCAGGGAAGAGACTGCTCCAAACCCACCCTGCATCTCCTCCCCTTCATGAACAAGTCTGAGCAGCACCAAGCTGAGGATGGTGTCTGCACCAAGGCTTTGCTGGGAGGTTTTTGAGATCCCAATGTCGTAGCTGTGGGCTGTGCTGTGGAGTCAGAAAGCACCATATGTCAGTTGTCAAAGGTGACTAATTGTGTTAACCACCAACTTCTGATAAAAGGGCTCTTCAGAAAGCAGGAGATGTCTTAAGGAAGACAAATTACTAATGGCTTTTGGCAGTGGAGCCTAACATGCCACCTAACATTCTGGAGAATTTTTTTTCCTTCGAGCACACTGGCATAATACATCCCACTGAATTCAAGGGCTGAAGCTGGTGTTTTTAATGAAGTTTCGTCCTTTTGTAGGTTGAGTTTAATGAGTACTTGATGACAGGCAGGCTGAGAATAAACAAGCCAGCAAGATTCAACAAAGGAATCATTCCTCCTTCCTGAGCTGTCCCCAACAAAAGAATATCCCAACCACAGTCTGAGTTAGGGGTGCTTTACAGAGAACAGCAAGAGAGGAACAATCCAGAAGTGTAAAAATGCTGCAGAAATAGTTTTAACCAGGATGCCCTGACAGCCTGATGGCAATGGGGATGTGACCTTGACTTCAGCAGCCACACTGATACCTGCAAGTTTTCCACTATTCCAGAGGGGCTGAAAGGCAAGGATGGATTTACTGAACCATCCACCTCCAATGAGGAAATGCTTTAATCCACGATAAGCAAAATCCTCTTAGAAGACCTACACTTATCAAAATATATTCTGGATGCGAGCAAGAATTGAAGTATTGGAAAATGAGGAGGAGAAAGAAACAGCAAGTAAAAACTTTATGTGCCCAAGAGTTTACCTGGTAATGTTGATTCTGAATCAGGTTGTCAGCATGTCGTTCCTGGAAAGAGAAAGGCACAGGGGTGTCACCTGTCTGGTCCTGCCTTTAGAGCTCCTGATGGCTCTGAGCAAGTGTCTTGGGTTGCATTATGTAACCAAAAATATGTATTCTATTTGCCATCTGTTGAAACTGGTTGGGGAGGATTTTTTTCTATATCTCTTGTATAACCCATTGCTCATAACTCCGGGCTGGAGGGGACGGGTGTGTTCTGTTAATGGGCAGCTGTTGAACCAGCTGGGGCAGAGTTCTTTATCCCTTCCAGGACCCATCCTCCCTCCAGGGGATCTCTGCTGTCC
>JANPWX010000544.1:549188-645274 GCA_024734555.1 Trochalopteron elliotii
TTGTGTTTCTGACTTGGAGCCTCTCACTCGTTTTACTTTCAAGCCACTTCATGGAGCCAGGCTGGGCAGGGGAGGTGTGAGCAGCCAGGGGTTTCTCCAGCTGCAGGCAGAGCACTGCCACTCCTTACATGGCCCTTGCTGGGGGTGGGCATAAAGAAAAAAATTGGTGTGAGATGTAGCTGGAGTGAAAAAAATACCAACCACTGAGGAATGAGAGGAGAGAAACACCCAAGGAGAATTCCATGTGCTGGAGGCCAGCTTTGTCCTGAAGAGGTTGTGCTTATTAGTTCACCAATGCAAGGAGCAAGAAAACACATTTCTTATTTTGCTTTTTGCCAGCACTTTTATTATCACAAACCACTGTTCTTCATGTCTAAATCCAATGAATTCTCGTATTCTTCCCTGGGAAAAAAGGTCTTCCATAGTGGTTTTTGATTTCTTTTTTATAGCCTCCATTAATTCTGCTCTTATAAGGAAATGACACATTTTATGTGTGCTGTATTTTACATCTTGCCTCTGCATTATCCTTACAGAAGCCAGGAGACATTTTACTCTTAGGTTGGTGGGGGTTTTTTTGCATTTATATTATCACCATGATGGCTTGCTGTGCCCTAGTGTTTTTCATCCCAACGAAGTGGGGGTGGGAAGTTAACACCATCATTTTACAGCTGCACAGATACACACAGGGTCCATACAGTCCCCAGGGAAGAAATGCTGAGTTGTGGAAGAGACTGACCTTACAGACTTCAGAATAGCTATGTTTGGGGAGCACTCCCTGCAATTCAGTCAATTTTTAATGATGATGGAGCCAACCCAGTAACACAGAGCATATTCCCTCCAACATCAGGGCAGAGGCAGCTCCCTGCAGCCAGAGATGCTGCAGAGACCCAAAACAGATCTCGTGCTGCTTTGTGCTAGTTTCAAAGTTGAACAAATGCCACTGCTTTGTACATTCTGCAGAAATTCTGACACTAGGCAGAAGAGGGAGGGAAATAATTTGTGCAGAATGCAGCTTGCAGCAGCACACTGAGCTGGAACAGAGTATTTGTGTGGTTACCACTGCAGAGGACAGTGCCAGGCTGATGGTTGTGACACTTCAGCATTTGTGTGAACAGTGTCTGACACGAGATTAAACCAAAGCCACAATGATTCAGGCTGAGGAACAGCACAGGGTGGGAGAAAAGGACAATGTGGGACTTTAATTTTCCAAGGAGATTGTGGCAAGGTTGGAACAAGCAGTTTATTGAGCGAGGGGTGCTGGGCTGCAGCTCTCACAGGCAGGCAGTGAAGTGTAGGACAGGGAGTTTAATAAAATATGGCTGAACATCAATGCCCAAAAAATTACTACACTGGCTCTCTGGCCATGCTCCAGCGCCCTGACACGGGTAAAATATGCTCACATTTTGACAGTGAGGTGCAGCTGAACTCCATTTTGGTAATGTATTCAAATTATGTGCAGCCCTGGATTTAGAACGACTGTCTCGGTGGCCCGGGAGCACGTTAATCTCTGCAGATGGTCTGAAGCAGCCCAGAACATCCTTGTCCCCTGCCAGTTTACCACAAGGGCTCTTTGCAAGCCTTAGGGAGACTCAGAGGTGCAGCCTGTCCTGCCCCTTTTTCCTCAGACACCATCAGATCCCATAAACAGGCAAACTGCAGCATTGCTGTGAAGTATCACGAGTTGGTGCTGCTGGAAATGAAGTCCTGGGTCGTAAAAAAAGCAGTTTGGAGCAGTAGGAATAAGTGCCACCATAAAAAAAAAAAAAAAAAAAAAAAAAAAAACAACAAAAAAACCAAAGCCAACCTCCTGCTCATTTTAAGTTCATTTGTCTCTACCTGCCTGCCCACAGGACAACACCTTTGTGTCAGCCTGTCCCAGTTACAGGCAGAGCTGCCTCAGCCCCTTCCAGAAGCAGGGCTGGCTGCTCCTTGCCCATACCTGAAAGCTCCCTCATGCCCATCTTTCCACCTGAGCCTTTCCAGGTCTGGGCAGCTTGAGGTGAAACAAGAGGAATGATGGGCACTGCAGGCCAGGTGAGCCCAGAGGGACCAGGGATGGGGGAGAGCAAATCCCTCCCCAGAGAAGGGGCCTGAGCTGCACTTTGTGTGCTTCACTTGGTATAGAATCATTTATCATGGAAAAGTCCTCTAAGGTCATCAACTCCAACCATTCTCCAACCTACCACTAACCCTGTCCCCCAAGTGCCACATCCAGACACCTTTTAAACCCCTCCAGGGATGGGGGTCCCACCACTGCCCTGGGCAGCTGTGCCAGTGCCTGACAATTAGGAAAAGAGATTTTTCCTGATATCCAGGCTAAACCTCCCCGGGTCATTGCCAGGAAAAGCCCAGTGGCAGCTGCGTGGTGCTGGTTTGAGCAGCTACAGCGTTTTGTAGGGGAAGAGCTGCATGAGCCCAGGGTTGGATTACACAGCCCTGCTGGGGTTGAGCAGGAGCTACAAACACCTGGCAGCACTGCCTGGGGCAGCTGGGGAGCTCCGGGCAAAGCAGCAACTGAAGGAGAGTGCAAAGACTTATTTTAGATAGAGACCTATTTTTTAAGTTCTTTGTCAACACCGGAGTAGGTGTGAATGTGCCAACTTCCAACCCGGCACATTCTGTGATGTTCTGTGAGAAATCCACCCCTCTCCTCAAGGCAAGTCCATCCAAGTGTCAGTGTGGGATCAGGAGTGGTGACTTGGCAGCAGTTTCCTTCTGCACATCATAAAAGGGCACGTCCTGAGCTGGTGCAGTTTGGCAATGGATGTTGGATGCTGTTTGAAGAGGAAGGTAAAGCAAATCTCTACCTTGGGGACTGCAATTTTGTTTCTGGGAAAGGAAATAAAAGGCTTAAAAAGCTTTTCTGCTCAAAGTGGGGTGTTTTGGGGTTTATTTTTTACTTTTCCTTCTTTCATTTTAAAATAGCTGGATGGGATAATTCATCCCTTGAAGTGTGCCAGGCCAGGCTGGGCAGGGCTTGCAGCAAGTTGGTCTCATGGAAGGTTTCCCTGCCCATGGCAGAGGGTTGGAAAAGGTGATCTCAACCCACACCATTCTGGATTCTGTGACTGCATGGGCTTTCCTAGTAGCTGAAGGCTGTGAGGCTTAGCAAGACTTTTCCCTTAGGAAGTTTTGAGTCTGCTCTGAACAAATCCCTGTTGGTCTGAGGGTGTCTGTGGGTGAGGCTGGGGGATGCTGCCTTCACCCCACCTGTATTTCTTGTGCTCTCTCAGTCAACAAGTGCACTACAACCTCTCTTAGAAGGCAGACCAGACCCTCTGCACAAAGCTCAAAGTGTCTTTTCTTCCCTTCTCTGTTCTGCTGCTGCAAATTCCCCAGGGTTTACAAACTCAGCCTGTCTCAATTATTCACCTTGACGTTCTGCGAACCTGAGCAAATCAGATGAGAGCTCCTGGCAGCAGTTTTGTGTTGGAAATATATAGCAGAGAGACACTTCAGTTTTACTGACAATGTCTTTGTGTGCCAGGAAACCACCATTTTCTTGGTTAGAGCTCTCCTTAGTGCTGTAAGTAATAAAATCCCCACACAAAGCTACAGCTCCCCGAACTCTCCTGCCTGTGCTGAGTACCAAAAAAACACTTCAGCATCTGTTCTCTGCCCAGTTCAAACCTGGAGCACCTGGGACTTAGAGCCAGAACATCAGTCCTGTCACTGGCTGGGAATGTGGCCCCAACAGGCTTGGGATGTTTCCCCAGTGTTTCTCCCCCCAGACACATTTTTGGGAGCTGCCTGAATGTGAGCAGTGAGTACAGGATCCTCCCAGCCCTGTGCTGCCTCATGCAGTGTTCTTAGATGACAACTCTTTGCTAACATTTATAATAAGCTGAAACCCCACATTCACTAGCTTTGCCAGCCTGACCTTGTTGCTTCAGGAATTTTAATGGAAGTTGGGATTTCACTGTCCTCTCTTTGAGAGCTTCTGTCTCTCTCGCCCTTGTTCTTGTCACCATTTTCTTTCAAGCACTGTTCAGCGTTTCAGCTATCAAACACTCTACACTTAAGAGGGCCGAGCCCTCAAGCTCAAAGAATACATGAACTCAAAGAAACCAGCACTCGGCTTTGCTGTGAGAAAAAAAAAACAAACCTGTCTCACTTCCTATCACAATGTGAATGTGTCATCCCGGCCACATAATCCTCTTGCAAATCTCTGCCATTTGAAGTGAGAATTAATCTCCCACAAAGATTTCCCTGTGGGATGGCTGAAGCCATTTCACTGCAGCAGTTGCAAATACTTTCTAATTCAGTCAAAGTGATGTAGCCACAGATGTGCCAGATTTTAAATGATTACCTGCTACACTAATTATCCAGGATAATTCAGGCATTAATCTCTGTCCTTATCTCTGTGTAGAAAATGTGTTGTTTACAGTTTCTGGGATGTTTTCTATAAAGATTTCCATCACCCTCTCCTTGTTGGGCCATACAGGGTTTGCCAAACGACAGCAGTGAGTCCTGACCCAGCCAGCACAGAGCCAGCAGGGGAAGATGCTCTCAGCTTTCTGCAGGAGCTGGATGCCACTGCCACAGCCTCCAGGTTCCTGAACCTCTCCATAAGTTCAGCATTCCAGCTCCCTCGTGGCTGGGAAGGAGGGAATCACTGTGAATTTCTCTAAGTACACAGGAGCTGAAGCACATCCCTTGGAAAGCCCAAATCAAGGCAGGGGACTCCCATCTCCTGGCTCTTAACAGCCCTGGGAGTCCTGGGATAGCCCCAAGTTTTGGTTGGCTCAGAGCTGAGATGGATTCTGGCCATGCTGTGGGTTTTGCAGGTGTCCCTGCACTGGGCTGTGGCACTCTGAGATTTGTTCTGGATCAGGCTGGTGCAGAGCCGTGGTTCAGACCCTCAGCTCCCAGGGGCAGGGTGAGATATTAGGACAAAATCCTTTATTGTGAGGGTGGGCAGGCCCTGGCACAGGCTCCCAGAGAAGTTGTGGCTGCCCCTGGATCCCTGGCAGTGTCCAAGGCCAGGCTGGACAAGGCTTGGAGCAGCCTGGGACAGTGGAACGTGCCCCTGCCCATGGCAGGGGGTGGAATAAGATGTTTAAACTCCCTTCCAAAACAAACTATTCCGTGATTCTATAAAACCTAACGCTGAGGTGATGGCACTGCTCAGCAGCCAGGCATGCTGAGATCCTCAAACTTTTCCACTCTCAAAAACAACCCCAGGATAATCCGTTGCTCCAGCTCCTCTGTGCCACGCAGAGGTGCCTGGGGCTCCTGCCCCTTCCTCTGGGAATTTCCTGGGATGCAAATCCTCCCCCACACCCACTTGGAAGGGACAATGTGTGAAGATCTCCAGCATCGCTGTGGCTGGCACGGAAAGGGCTGCGTGTGCCTCTCTGGTGTTTTATTCCACAACAGGCAGGGGGGCTGAGCTGGAATTGGGCTGCTGCCTGTCAGATGCAGATAGAGATGGCTGTGACAATGCCCCGGGGACCAGGCTGGCTGGCTGGCGGTGGCTGAGTGCCTCTGAAGGAGGGATGGGAAGCTTTCTAGTCGTGCCAGCAGTGCTGGCAGGAGCTGCAGTGATTTCTGCAGCAGGAGCAGCTCCCTGCTGCTGTCCCAGCCCAGGAAGAGCACAGAATCACAGAATCACCAGCTTGGAAGAGACCTCCAAGATCATCGAGTCCAACCCAGCCCTGACACCTCAACTAGATCATGGCACCAAGTGCCACATCCAGTCTGCTTTAAACACATCCAGGGATGGTGACTCCACCACCTCCCCAGGCAGACTATTCCAGTATTTAATCACTCTTTCTGTGAAAAACTTCTTCCTAGTATCCAACCTGTATTTCCCTTAAGCTTAAGGCTGTGTCCTCTCGTTCTGTCAGTGCTGCCTGGAGAAAGAGACCAACTCCACCTGAGCACAGCCACCTTTCAGGGAGTTGTGGAGAGTGACAAGGTCACTCCTGAGTCTCCTTTTCTCCAGGCTAAACAACCCCAGCTCCCTCAGTCGTTCCTCATACGGCCCCACAGGACTGGGATGTGCCCAAGCTGCACTTCCCTCTAGGAAAGAAGGAGATGGAACATTTTCCTTGCCGGCTACTGAGTAAGGGAGGCTGCTTTGCCTGCGGGGCACGGGAACTTCAAAGGTGCCTTTTTTGCTGAGTAATTAGCGCTGCTGCAAAGCGTAGGAGAAGTCATTAGACTCTATTTAATGTATTTCTCTCTCCACGTGCCTCTTTATTGCTCTGTGCTAAACCCAGAGCAGGAAACAGCACAGAAAAAAAATATCAGGGCTGGCTTTCAAGCAGGCTAGCACAAGAAAGATGCCCTTGTGTGTCCTGAACAGAAAGCACTGCAGAAAGAGGGTCAGGAGAAACTTAATCTTTACAGAACTCTACGCAGGCAACTCTTGTGCTGTTTGAAAGATGGTAATTTTGTAATACGTGTCAGGCAAATTGGAAATAACATCAGCAGAGCTCGGGGGTTTGGTGACAAGCTCAAAGAAGCAAGGAGCAAAAATCCAAGCAGGCTATTTGACGTAAATGGTGCTTAACATTTTTCAAAGAAAAAGATGTCATAGAAAGAAAAAAAGTCTGTGAGAAAATCAGGCAGCTACAAAGGCAATTAATGCATAGGTAATTCAGCTGCAGCTGGCAACAAATGACTTTGCTTTCAAAGCTGGGGATGACATACTGAAGGGTAAGAACTTAATAGGATCAATCTCAAAAATAATACAAGAAAAATTACTAAAGGAGGACAATCTAGCATTAGGAAAAGCAATTAGTTAGGGGATGAGAGAGCCAGAGAAGAGATGAAAGTACTGCTGAGCACAAGGCAAAGTCCTGGGCAGCAGCAGCTGCAGTGGCTCTGAGGAGGAGCTGTGGCAGTGCCCTGGGCAGAGGAAAATAAGGGAAAACACATCTGGAGCAGCCCCTGCAGCAGCAGGCAGGGCAGGTGGGTGCAAAGGGAGAGCAGCTCCAAGAGGGACACAGTGGGATTCTGGCTCTAGCACAGAAAAGGAGCAGAGGCAGGTCCTGAGGAAATACCCATAAATAAATGCTAGCACTGGGAAACAAGGGAAGTGAATTCTTGGACCAGGATGCAGATAACTGACTTCAGGCAAGAGTTATCCTTGTCTGGCAAAAGGCAGCAAGGCTCTCAGGTGAGGAAAGCAAACAGAGCACAAGGGAGACAAAAACTCAGAAGTTTTATATAGCAGATAAGCCATCATTGGGACTGTGAGCTTAAAAACCTGGGGCAGGATCCCACATGGCAGAGCCTGTGAAAGAACAAACTCTAATGGAGGAAGTTAGAAAAATTTCCTTAATTTTGCAGTGTCCAAGGCCCCCCACCTGGGAATGGCCAGTGCAAAGTCAACAAGACACAGCACAGGACCTGCATTTTGTTACAAGCTGGATAAAGGGCTCCATCTTTGGAGCACAGCCAAAGAGGCTCGGCAATTATGGAAATGAGGTTGGTTGCAAGGGAAAAGAAAACCACAAGTGGCTTCTGAACAGGCCAGGTGGGGCAGAGAGCAGGGACCTTCCCTCCTGGGTGACAGCACAGCAGACCTGTCACAGGACAGAGCCCTGGCTGCTTCTCCCAGCCCCGGGGAATCAGTTTGTTTGTACTTGGAAAATGCCTGCTTTAGCATCTCTGCTATTTATAACTTCCATGTGCAGAAGATATTCATAATTAAAATCTGTATTATGGCTCGCAATGCGCTGCATTCCACGATGTTATTTAGGTTATATGTACATATATAGATATATATCAAATACTTTTCATCTCCCACCAGCATCTTGGATGGAAACAAGGATAGCTAATGAGAAGGCCAGGGAATATTATATTGGGGAAAACACAGAGAACTGGGGATTGTGCTGGTTTTAGTGCAGTTAAATTATGGGAGCTGACACCTTTTTGTTTCTGCAGTCATATTCCAGTTAAGTTCAGTTTTTATTTTAATAGTCAAATAAATCGGAGCAGTGGGAAGGTCATGCAGAGAAGCAGCTCTCTAAAAGCCTCAGCAGGAAGAAACAATGAGGAAGATATCACCAAGGCTTTGTTCTTCCTGCCATCCATTCTGTCCTCCATCACTGCCTGATAAGAGCCTCTTGTCATGCTGAAGGTCAGAGAGATAAGGGGCATCTGTGCTGATAATGTTAACTACCTCCAGCCAGGTCAAAATCGAGTAACTCACACAAATCCTGGAGAGCTGGGCAGGCATGCCTAACCCAAAGTGCTTGAGTGCTGATGACTCTGTTAGTACTAAGGCAAAAAATAAACAAACTTAGCCTCATTTCTACTTGTCCTATTTCCAGAATATTGTCTTTGATTTTTTTTTTTTCTGCACAGCCAGTCAGGCTGGGATTTGATCTTCAAAACCAACCCAAGCTATTCTAAGAGTCCATGAAGTTATCACTGCTAAAGGGATCAGATCTGCATTACACTCGGAGAGAATCAGAATTAGAATCAGAATTAGAATCAGAATCATTGGGTTGGAAGAGACCTCCAGGATGATCAAGTCCAACCCAACCCTAACCTCAACTAAGCCATGACACCAAGTGCCACATCCAGTCTTTTCTTAAACACATCCAGAGATGGTGAATTCACCACCTCCCCAGGCAGACCATTCCAATACTTTATTACCCTTTCTGTAAAAATCTTTCTCCTGATATCCAGCCTGATATAAAAAACCATTTTCCTGATATACAGCTATATTTCCCTTGGTGCAGCTTAAGATACTGCTGGGCTCAAGGAAGTGCCTGTTCCTCTCTCAGTAACTATTCCTTAGGAATCAAACTCAGTTCTCTTTTCTGGCTTTGGGGTGCTCAGTCTGCCAGTCCAGGCCTCCTACTGCTGGTGGGTGGGAACCTTGGATTCTCTGCTGGACACAGCCAGGATGATTCTCTGGCACAAACCTGCCCTGGGAGGAAGGAGAACTGCAGAATTCACCACTTGCCACTCCATGTGCAAAGCACTTGGTTTGACCTTACCCTGTCCAGCTGAGCTGCTGCAGGTGGATTTCAAAGGGGAAGGACAAACCATGACACTCCACCACGTGTCCCTGGAGCCACGGGAGAGCCCAAAATCCAGCCTGTGAGTGAGTCACAGTGTCCTGCTGAGGACTGGAGCAGAACACTGTGAAACTGGGCTGGAACAGCCTGGGGGGTTTGCAGGGGGTGCCAGGCTTCACCTCCCCAAATCTCCTCAGCATTCCCTGATCTCCTCAGAGCCAAAGCCAGCTGGGAGCAAGGCTGCTGTTCCTCCTGCTCCTCACAGGA
Source organism: Trochalopteron elliotii (assembly GCA_024734555.1). Taxonomy (NCBI): domain Eukaryota; kingdom Metazoa; phylum Chordata; class Aves; order Passeriformes; family Leiothrichidae; genus Trochalopteron; species Trochalopteron elliotii. Next base: position 558,437 of record JANPWX010000544.1, read on the forward strand.
ACACGACTCTGTGCATGTATTCAGGCACCAAATGCTTCAGTGTTTTGCTCTTTTATGAGTGGCCATAAACTGCCTTTCCTCAGCAGACGAGTGGAGCTGGATTATGTGTTTTACTGAGCCTGTAAAGGTCACAGCACCAGAGGGAGCAGCAGGTGCCCAACACCTCTGCAAGGCAGCCTGCTTGCACAGCCACTTAAATGAAGTGCTTGAGCTTGGCTGCCAAAAATTGAGTAATTGCTCAAAAATTAAAAAAATCCTATGTCCTGACCATTTAAATACATCCTTGAGCCAAAGGGAAGGGACAGATTATAAATGTGTGAAATTGCTCAAGTCTGTAAGTGAACCCTGAGCTGGGCAGACAGCACTGACATGGGAGAGAAGTCTCTGTTTTCTCCTACCAAAAATCAGGGGGTGTAGCTGAGTGGCTACAGGGAACAGGACCAGCAAACAGAAACAGACAGGGAGCTAAAGCATCCAGGTTATTAATCACATCCCCATTTAATTAGGAGTGGTTGTGTGTATCCTCTTGCACCTATACAATCAGCATCAACTTATTTACAAGATTGCAGCGTGTTGCAAAAGGAAATCTGTGAAGCACTGGCATCTATAAAGTCATATTTCAGAGAATTCTTAGTAATATAGCTGTTTCCATTGTTCAGTACCAGGGGAAAGCTCTTCCCAGAAAAATCCCTTTTAGTATTTCACCGCTTTTTCCTCAGTAATATTCTTCTTTTATCTTTCACTTCTCCTCTGTTCTCCTGCCTTTCTAACACGAGTCCCCTCGATGCAGAAGCACAAGATAATGCTAATTGAGCTTGTCAGGCCTAAATAAAAGATGGGATAATGCAGGGGGCTGCAACCTATGTGGCTCCATCTGGATACTTCAACTTCTATCATGTAGCAAGAGCAAACCTTGCTGTGCTGCTCACACGTAATGGGCAGAGAGTTATTGACCTGTCAGGCAGGGCACTGGGGTGTTAACTACACCAAAGAAAACCCCCAGAGCCCAGCCCTGAAAATTCCAGAAATAAATGCCAGCAAACTCCCTGGAATATCTTAAATCAGCCAGGGCTCATCCACAGACTGCAAGCTTAAGTGAAACGTTACTTAAGTGTGACATTTCTGCCCTGAACAAACCCCAAAATGGTTTGGCCATGGTGGTTCCCAGGGATACATAAAACACCTGTGGTTTCAAGGATTAAAAGAAATTAAAGGAGATTTCAAAGATTAAAGAAAGGCTGAACCTCCTGATTCTGCTGACAGCACCCACAGGAGTGTCAGGATTGGATCCTAGGATGGAGAATGAGCTTTGTCTGCTCTAAGAACAGAAGATGCAGCATGTGAGGCTGGAGCACATCGAGTGCCTCTATTTAGAGGCTCTGCAAACACCAGATGAATATTAACAACTAGATCCGAGTCCAAGGGTTACATGTAATTAGGCCAAAGCCAGCAAAAAGACAAACAGTTCTACACCTTCAAATGAATCCTTTAGCTTGCTAACAAAAAGCAATTAAGCTGCCTGCCAGTCTGGAGAGAGGCTGCAGGGCTGATTTCACACACAGGCCTCTCTGACTGTATGGGAACATCCCAACACACCACTGCAACCTATTTCCCTTCACTTTGCAATAAAAGCCTGCTGGGAGTCCCCCCACATCCACTCACAAGGTCCTGAGAGGGCACTGAGCCTTGGGAATTAATCCCACTGCTCCAGAGGTGCCACAGCTCCTCAGGAGGGGACAGGGAGTGGGGGTCCAACAATTTCTCCACAGGGATTGCACTCCATGGGGAACTGGAACAGAAATCATAGAATCATGGAATGGTTTGGGTTGGGAGGGACCTTAAAGCTCATTCCATTCCAACCCTCTGCCAGGGGCAGGGACACCTTCCTGTTGAAACCTGGAAACTTAGATTTTGGGGCTTTAGGCTATAGTAATGTATGTAGGACAAGATGGAGGATTTGAGGTGTTGTCTAAGTCCTTCCTCTTCACCTTTTTCTTCAGGGTTTCAGTTGTTTTTTTCTAATTGGGTGAAAAGGTCCACATTGTGTGCCTTGGGTGGTCAATTATTAGGTTACAAGTATAAATAATATAGGTGTCATCTCATTATTAGATAGTTTATGCTTAAATAACCTTGGAAAGAGTTAGTGACAGAGCCATTTTCTACCTTGCTAGTTAGAGCTCATGACTCTCATGACTTGTGAGACTGTAACACAGATAAGAATTAATAAACATCTGAGTCCGAACACGAAACTACGATTCCCATGCTTTAATCCCAGCTCTAACATAAAGAAAACAATATAAAAACATCACACTTTCCACTGTCCCAGGGTGCTCCAAACCCCAGTGTCCAGCCTGGCCTTGGACACTTCCAGGGATCCAGGGGCAGCCACAGCTTCTCTGGGCACCCTGTGCCAGGGCCTGCCCACTCTCTCAGGGAGGAATTTCCTCCTTATGTCCAATCTAAGTTCACCCTCCTTTAGCTCAAGGCCATTCCCCTTTGTCCTGTCTGCCTCTCCAAGTGTCACTGAAGGCACCGAGTGCAGGAGAATTTCCCATTTCAATTAATTATTGCTGATGCCACGGATGAGTTTTAGGCGCACAGTAATTGAGATCTGGGTAATTACAGCTCTGCTGTAGAATAAAGAAAAGGTGTGAGAGTGTTTCACCTGCACCTCAAACACGGCTTCTGCATGTGGGCAGTTGTTGAAACCCTGGAAAATCAGACAACGCCCAAAATCCTCCATCTTGCCCGATATATATATTACTATATACTAAAATCTTAAACTTTAAGTCCTTCTTCACCTTCTTCTTCTTGGTTTCAGGTGTTTTTTTTCTAATTGGGTAAAAAAAGGTCTGCATTGCGGGCCTTGAGTGGTCAATTATTGGATCAAAAGTATAAATAATATAGGTGTCACCTCGTTATTGGGTGATTAGCACTCAAATAACCTTGGAAAGAGTTAGAGGCATCCTTTTTACCTCCATTTTGCACCTTGTTAACTTGAGGTACTGCAGAACTCACGGCTTGTGAGGCTGTAATATAGATAAGAAATAATAAACAATAAGTCTAAACTTGAAAACTGTGACTCCTGTGTGTTAATCCTGGCTCTAAAACGAAGAAAAGAAGATAAGAAATCACCAGGCAGTGACCAGCAGATGTGTGTTGGGCAGCAGGAGGCTCCGAGGGCCACAAAACTGAGGGACAAAGGGGTATTTTCAGGCAGCTGCCAAACCAAGGAAGAGCTGCCTCATCCTCCTTCCAGAACCTCTTTGTTTTGTTGCACCATAAAAAGCTTCAAAAAAATATTAATCCCAGGTTGTATTGGCAGCACAACAAGAGCATAATTTCACTTCCTGCTGTATGACAGAGCTAAAACCACCAGCGGCTTAATTTCTAAGAAATTCAAATTAATGGTACTGAAATGGGCCTGGTGAAATGAACATTTCCTGATGCTTTACAAGAGCTTAGTTCTGAGTCCAGATTTAGGAGCTGGCCTCACCTCTATAGGGGAACAGCCACCACCCCCAAATCTGCCACCTGCAGGGACTGGGCAGCTGTTGTATTTCAGACTAGGTTTATTGATTCATAAAATTCCTCCTTAGTAAAACCATCAAGGAATAACTGTGCAGGTCGTGCGAGCAGAAGAACATTTTCTGACAGTCCTAAGGGTCACAGATCACAGTGGGGAAAGAGAATTTCTGCTGGTGTTGTGAATTAAACTGGGTAGCAATTACTGCCACGGTGCTGAGGGAGTTCAGCTGGTGCAGAAAAGTGGAGGAATCCATGAGCTTTGCAGATGAGGAAAAGTTTGAAACTGCCACCTGGGGGAAATCCAAAGTTATCTTGGAGACAATGTTATAGGGAGCTGAAAAATCTTTATGTTTCTCCGTGCCTTAATTTTGAAGCTCTCTAGTCTGCAAAAATTGAGAAAATTCCATGTCTAATATGCCTATTCTTGTAGTCAAAGTTTTATTTATTTTTGTAGCTGCACATGCCATTTCTGTTTAGTGCACAGCTTTGGTTTTGCTATGCAAAATATTTCTTTTCTTCATTCTCGTCCTTAACTACTTGTGTCAATCTTGTGAAATAACTGTTAAACTTGTGAAATAATTTAATTTCATCATCTAAAACTGCACCCCGAGTTTGGTGCCGAATGCCCTGATTCCTCCAACCCAAACAACTAAGTTCCAATTTAGACATACACTACTCTCAGGGATACACTTAAAACTTTTTTTTTATTATTATTTTAAAAGACTGCAGTCTTTTGCAGGAACAGCTGTCTGAGATGAGCTAGCTTGAAATAACAGACATACCAACCAACAGGAGGATACAAAATACAATATACAGGACAATTTTGTAACTTTATGCTCCCTGCTGGAGTGAAGTCATTATTCCAACATCACACACAGGCGCTGCAACACACACTCGAGGCTGCAACACCTTCACACAAGGGAGTTAAGAGGGAATTTTTCTCAGGCTCATTTTGGTGTAAGTAATCCCTGGGGTATTGAGCATCTCTGTATTTTTATCCTAGAAGATCTGAAAGCTGTGAGGGCTCACATCTCTCTTTCATGTGCTGCTGTGCACCATTTATCACCCCAACTCACCTGCAGCTCTGACCACCAGCTCACAGCCCCTGGTTCTCACCCTGCACAGCCCTTGGGTGCTGCTCTCCCTCTGATATTGCTCCTGCTGCTGCAGAGTCAGAACTGTTGGTGCAGTTCCAGTCACTAATTCTTTCCTGACTCCCCAGAATATCCACAAGGAACATGTGAAAAATGAGGTTTACTTCCTTGGTAAAATTTAAAAAGTTTAATAAAGGATAATAGGAGACAGAAATAAAGGGTTAAAAATGGCTGGGTGCTTGGCATTTAGCCAAGAGCACATCATTATCTTTGGAGATCCTTTAATATTTTTTTTATTACATTAGCTTATTGCATGTTCACAGACCTTTATGCATATTCATATTTTTTCTATAAACTAGTTTACACATTTTAGGAACGATTTTGTATGGCCTTTCCTTGGGTCTGCTTTTTTAGAGCATGAGTGTTTCTTGGTTGTGGTTTTGGTTTGTTTTCTTTATCATTTCTAGTTTGGGCTTTGGTCTAAACTTTCTTTAGATGGCCGATGCTGATATTTGGGATATCAACAGCAGGGTCCTCATTACATGTTTACTGGATGTTTATCCTGACTAAATAGACAATTCACTCATAATTATATCAGCTACCACTACTACCATGTCTAAGCTTTTGTTAATAGCAGAAATAAAGGCAAAGTTATTTTAACATTATACATATAGTACTTATCTTAATATTTGTGAAGAGCCAACAATATAATATGAATTTATAACAATCAGGCTTTCAGAAAATACAGAAATCAGAAAAAAAATCAGAAAAAATCAGAAAAAAAATCAGAAAATTTCCTGCCCAAGGGCAGCCCCAGGGCCAGAATGCACCTGCACCCTCAGGAACACAAACTATCCCACTTATTCTGAAAAAATTAGCACCTGGCAGGAGGATTGTGTGACTTCAGGTGCAGCCAGAGTGGCTCTGATGAGAAACAGCCCATCACATAAAGTGTCCTCACCACCCACTCAGTTACTTTCTGCCACTAACAAATGATGGAGCCACCTGGCTACTCTCACATCATTCCCTTGTCCTTCCCCTTGTGATTGTGACAAATTCCTCTTCCCATCCTCAGGCAATGGTATTTCTGTCTCGTCTGGGGAAGTATTGAGGTGAGGGAGCTGGCAGTGCATAACCCATATATATATTTATATAATATCCCATTGCATCCTCTGCTGCTTGTATAAAACATTCTGATCTTCCCATATTGAAACAGCACGAAATGCATGGAAATTTGGGGGACTGCATTTGGATTTTGTTTGCTTTCTTGGTGAAAGATGGTGTCTGCCATAACCAAACTATGGTTTGGCAAAAGAGAAAAATGGGCTGTCTGAAAATAATCGATATTGAAACTGCTTCAGGGCACTCCTGGAAGAGTGTATTTACTGAAGTCTGAAATAGTTGAGGAAAAAACCAACAACATTATGGCAGGAAAGTTCTTCCTTCTCTGAGTCAAGAACCACTTGAAGCAGAGGTTTAACTCTTTGTTTGCCTTGCTCTGCTTTCCACAGGCAATGGTGCTTTCATGCTGTGTGCCTGCAGTGCCTAATTAAGCACCAAGGCCTGATCCCCAGACTGGGAGGACACAACCAAGGGCCAAGGGAGAGCAGCTCAGATTCTCCTCTTTCAAACCTTGTTAGAACTCTGGAGGCTGAAAATTTCAGGCTTTCTGTTCTAAAAGACTCTGACCCTCAAGCAAGCACTGCATTTGACTTGAGGCCATGGAACAGGCTTCCAAAATTGAGTGATAGCACTGGGATTGTGGGTGTAGTTTGAATAGAATTGTGTGATCTCACAGGGTGAAAAACTTGGATTTGAGATATTAGTATATAGTAATGTATGGGGCAAGATGGAGGACTTTGGGTGTTGTCTAAGTCCTTCACCTTCTTCTTCATCTTCTTCCTTCTTCTTCATGGGTTTGGGTGGTTTTCTGTAACTGGGTGAAAAAGATCTGCATTGTGGGGCTTGGGTGGTCATTATTGGGTCAGGAATATAAATAATACAGGTGTCACCTCGTTACTGGGTGATTAGCACTTTACCTTGGAAAGAGTTAAAAGTGCTCCATTTCACCTTCGTTCTCTAACTTGCTACTTAGAGCTCACTGCTCGTGAGTCTCTAATACAGGTAAGAAATAATAAACACCCGAACATGAAACTGTGACTGTGTATTTATACCGACCCTGGCAGAAAAAGAACCCAAAACTATCACAAAACCGCACAGCAGAAACTCACGTGTGAGTACAGGAGCAAAGCTGACCTGAAGAATAACTGCTACAAATGCATAAAATGTATTTCTCCCTGCAAGAGAGAGGAAGGGAGAGGAGCCTGTTTGCATTGCAGCAGTGCCTGGGGCTCATTAACAAACGGGATTAATGAAGATGTCCTCGTCACTCCACTGCAGGGGAGTCAGCAGGGATGGCAGGGATGCACTCTCATCTCATCCCCACGTCTGTTTTATTGCTCTGCAGGGATGCTCGTGGATTTCCAGCTGATCCACGGGAGGAGCAGACCTCCACCCCACCCCAAGGACTCCTTTCTCCTCCTTCTTTCCCCCTGGAATGCTGTTATTCCATGTGCATCCAGTGTAATATAAATACCAGGAGGAGGAAATGCCCAGTCTAGCACCCAGCCTGCTGTGATTCGGCAGGGGGTGAACCCGATTACCGGGAGGTTAATTAACGACCCACATTTGTAAAGCTCAACGTTTATTAACGGCTTGTTTTCTTCGGGGGAGAGATTAATTGATGTTTGCCCTTAGGAGACACATGAAGGGAATTTGTCCCTGAGAATAAAGCGTGCAGAAACGCAGCTTCCAGAGCCTGCAGTGCACGGGGAGAGATTGGAAGTGACTGTCTCTTGCCTTCCCAGGAAATGTCACTGCTTCTCTCTATCAACCGCAGTGAGCCAGTTCAAGTGACAACCACGTCTCCTGTAGCATTTCCAGTGCCATTTTCCCGAGCAGGGGCTCATGCTGCTCCCTGAACTCCATGCTTCACCTCGGTTATCTGGAGAGCTCAGTCCTCTAGCCCCGGACTTTCTGACGGGGCCAGTCCCCGCTCCCACCTGCTCCAGACACAAAATCCATTAACACAACCGCCCCCTCTGGACCCTTCCCTTCATTTAATTGTTATGATGGGTCCCTCTAATTCACGTGGGATTGTGTGTAATGTGTCATTGCATCACTGGAATTATTCAGGGGAGAGAATGATGAGTGGTTTGTGGCCCAGTGAATAGCAAATACTGCTATTCTTAGGCCGGTCTTAGGCTTGGGCTTTGTCTTAGTGACAAGCCTATTCGATGACATTAAAGGAAAGGGAATTGGAGAAAATGGCCAAGGAGAGAAGCTTTGTTTTCTGTCCCTCATTCCAGTCCCCCTGGAATGTGAGGAGTAGCAGTGAACAAAGAGAAAGCACTTGAAGCATTGAAACAGACTGATAAAGCAGCGATGCCTTTGTGATAAACTGCTTTTCTGCTCATCTGGAAGGTCAGTGGTCCAGTTTTCCTCATACTTTTTACCACGATAAAGATCAGATGGCCAAAAGAATCAGCAATTTGAGGGGTCTGTGCTCAGTTTGACCAAGTGAATTTAGGAACCACTTGAATCAGCAGATAATCAACAAGAGTTGTGGAACCTGTTCAAGAAAACAACTCAATACTCCCCTCTGTGCTTTAGCCAGGAAAGGAGCTCAGCCACACATTTCCCCAGAGACTTGTCCAGGAATTTGGAAATGGAAATGATAGAAGAAGTGCTGCTGGTTCTGTTCTTGCTCTGGTTTATCTTCTAGAATAAACCAAGAGTCACCCAAAGCAGAGGAGGAAGCCTCTACTCTGTCTCTAGTGAGCAGCCAAGGACACAAACATCTCCCCCCACTCCTGTTTTGTCCCCAGTTCATTATTTGATGCAGTTCATCACCTCCTATCCCAAACCTCTCATGTTAGTGGTCAGAACTGGAGAGTAAGTGCCCACTGGTTTATCTGAAGTACTGTGCACACAAGATTTCACTTCCCTCCATACTGCTCCTGACCTTAACAGCCTTAAAATGCAGAGCCATGCTGCTTTAGCTTTCAGTCTGTTGACAAATTTAATCATCAAGGTACAGATTGGCTTTTGGGTACACAGAATGAGATTACAGTGGAGAAACCAGTTTTGAATGTTCAGATGAAAGTTCAGTTTGATAAGGGCTCTACAGCCCCGAGCTGCCTCAGCTCAGATCCATCCTGCCCTGGGATTACTCAGGAATCTCAGATTATGGTTTTACAGCCAGGAGACTCTGGTATTACAGATGGACATGATCTAATTTCAAGTGGGAAGACTGTGGAAAATGAAATTGCAGGACTGGGCTCCTGACATGCACAGTTTCACATGAGAAAACAGAAATAGGATAAAAAAAAATATACCACAACACCCACCCCCCAAGTTAAAACCAAACAGCAGGAAGCAGTGGGAAGCTTTCCCTTTACACACCCAAGGTGGTCAGCAAGGTTACTCCACAGGAGGAGACAGGGGCAGCTCACAGCCCATGAGCCTTTTCCAGCTAAGCAGCATCACAAACAGAGCAAACCCTCCTCTGCAGGCATGATTCAGGCTGGTGAGCAGAAATCCCAACTACCTGCTGGCAGAAACTGGGGGCAGCAGTCTGCAGCAGCCCAGAAGGGACCCACTTGCTGCAAGTCAGACAAATGAGGCACTGGGGGAGAAATAACAGTAAAAGGAGAAGGAGGTAACTCACAGCAATGAGCTGGTAGGAGTTGTTCATCATGGCTATGAGCATGTTCAGCAGCACAACCAGGGAGATGACGTTGTAGGTCCCAAACATGGTGGCCCCAACAAATTCTGTGAACTCATGCCTGGCTTTCACGTTGGTGACGTAGAGGTTCAGCAGCCCGAACACAGACCAGAAGAGTGACTGGAGGGTCTCGAAAAGTCTGCAAAGAAAGGGCAGGTTTTTAGCTGGCTACCTGATGCTGGGAGGGTGGAAAATGGTCTTCACACAGATATTGGGAGACACCACAGAGCAGCCACTCAGAACAGCCATTTATCCCTCCCAGGGACACCCTGTGCTCAGCCACAGTGACCAGTGCATGTCAGAGCTGTCCCATCAACAGCATTTGCTGCCTGTCCAAGAGCCCAGTCCACATCCTTGTGAGATGCAGTGAGCACAACTGCCCTGAGGAACTCAAGGCTCCCTTTCCCACTCTGCACACATGCAAAGAACAGCCACAATATATTCTATTTAATTAAAATTGCCATGCTGCGATACTGCTGCTATCTATAAACTCTCCTGTTTAATCAGTGCCTGCATCATTAACATGTCTGCAGGATAAATGCTCAGGGAACCCATCCCCAAGTACAGTGTGACTGCAGCAGTTAAACAGTGCACAGCAAGGCAGCACGAGGTGGGAGATGGCAAAAATCAGCCACTTTCACCTTTTGCTCTAATACAGGCTAAGGGCTTGCAATTGCTTCAGCTGCTGTGAGGCTGTTTGGAATACATACCCCCAAAATCCTGCTGTGTTTGCAGTGCACCTGCCTAAAAATGCTGTTCTGTTTGCAGTGCACCTGCCCAAAACTCTGCTGTGTTTGCAGTGCACCTGCCCAAAATCCTGCTGTGTTTGCAGTTCACTTGCCCAGAACTCTTCTCTATTTGCAGTGCACCTGCCCAAAAACCTGCTGTGTTTGCAATGCACCTGCCCAAAAATGCTGTTTTGTTTGCAATGCACCTGCCCAAAATCCTGCTGTGTTTGCAATGCACCTGCCCAAAATCCTGCTGTGTTTGCAATGCACTTGCCCAAAATGCTGCTCTGCTTGAAATGCACCTGCTTAAAACTCTGCTCTGCTTGCAGTTCACCTGCCCAAAACTCTGCTGTGTTTGCAGTGCACCTGCCGAAATCCTGCTGTTTGCAATACAACTGCCCAAAACTCTGCTGTGTTTGCAGTGCACCTGCACAAAAATGCTGTTTTGTTTGCAATGCACCTGCCCCAAACTCTGGTGGCCCTGAGTGGTTGGTGCAGCAGCTCCCACCCACCACGGGCAGAGTCCCTGGCAGAACCCTGCAGCCACTGCTCAGTAATGACTCAGATGGAAGAGACTCATCACATTAATTCAGCTCAGGAGTTTCTCTTCTGTTGGAGGCTTCCTTCCACAGATGAACTGGACCCGACCCCAGTGAGCTGATGAGATCATCCCAGGTCTCTCTTTGCTTCAGCCACAGACAAGTGACCTTTCTCAGTCTCGTCAGCTGCGTAATCAGCAATCTAAATAATTGCTCTATTTGGGCAGCTTTGTTTTGGCTTTCCAAAGTACGGCATTTATATCATCCAAAAATGACATTTATATGCCTGTTTAAGAGTTTCCATTTTGGCCCGAGGTCAGCAGATGTTTTCAAATGCGACCACTAGACAAATCAATATGAATAATTCAGATGCTTTACTTGACATACCAGGAATGTGTTCTCCCATCATCTCCAGCCATTTGTTTACATGTATCCCCATGCCTTATATGAGGATTTAGTTTATACTTTCTGGATGTATCTTATGTTTTTCACTGGCCAAAATTGTAAAGATGCTTTAAAGCAAGAAACCTTTCTCCCCAAGCTCAGGCTGTTTGTTATTAAAGAACTGAGGTAGTAAAAGAAGGATTAACCAAAGAATGCAAAACATTTCTTTACTAGAAGCAGTGGAGTGCTAGCTATCTTTTAAAATATTTATAATATTTTTACTATTAACAGTAGAAATACTGCTTGGGCTGTAGGCACAAGAGAGGCAGAGCTTCTCATCATTAAACTGAAATCAGTTCTAGAAGTGATCAGTGTGTTGTTCTGGATGCACAGTATTACCCAGATATGTAATCTGGGCCCAGAGTAAGGCAAACATTCAGGTGTGGGCATGTAGTGCCCTTGACAAAGACACCAGGTGGTCCCTGCAGCTCTGAGTGAGGCTCAGGTGCCGTGTGCTCAGTGTTTAATGACAGGACAGCTCCACAGCCTCTTGTCACAGTCCATGTTTCAGGGGGGGCTCACACTACTTTAGAGAAGCAGCTATAAAGAAATAGAAATTTGGAAATTGTGCTTGAGACACTCTCATGTCCTGCTGAGTGTATTCTGGATCCTAATCAAACAGAGGAATTCTCAAAGCTCCACCACTCTCCATGGCAGCTTAGGGAGAGCAAGTGCCCCCTCTGCCACAGGAACCTGTACCCAGGGGGAATGGCAGTGTGACCCTCCAGAGAGAAAGACACAACAGGCAGGGAGGTGTGATTTCCTCCACCCCTTCCTCCTCTTCCTCACTCTCATCTCCCCCTTTCAGTTGCCAGCCTCGCAGCTATAAACATATTTTCCAATCATCTGCCTGAGCAGCAGGCACTCTGCTTTCTGAGGGATGGCAAGGCCAAAGCAGAAAGCCTTAAATTATTCATGACTTCCCCTCATTGCTGTCACAAAGGAATATTACTTTCCCATGATCTGTGTGTGCAATGCAGAAAATCTCCTCACCAAGGAAATGTTAAACCCACCGTTTGAGAGTGATGGGAAATGAAGTGGCAGTAAATAAGTGTCACACTTGACACGAGCTGCACACACACGAGGGGTGTCCTCTTTGCTCCCCTTGCAGAATCAGAGCTCATTGTGTGAGCCCAGGAATGCTGGTGGGAATCCAAGTGCACTGATTCAAAGCTTTTCAGATTTATTCCTTCATGAGGAATGAACCACGAGCAAAGTCAGGGTACCCACCTCTGCCTGGACTGGCTCCAGCCTCGTTTACTTCCCCCACCCCAATCCAACATTTGGATCTGCCACTGCCCCATGCTGTTCATCTGCTCCCCAGCCAAATGTCAGCTTGTGCTGGGGGTGTTAATGACGACCATTTAAACTTTCAAGAACGCATTAAATAATTTTTTTTTCTTTCTTAAGCGAGCCTCAAACAAAAAGTACCTGCAGAGTGTTCTGTCCCCTGCCAGGAGACCTCACTCCTAATGGATCCCCTCCCACTGTGATTTTGTTTTACACAAACCTCTGCCACAAAGGCTGAGCCCCCTCAATTTCCTTTCTATGCTACATTCCCTTGGCAGGGGGCTTACATGAATGTTGGGGTGGCAGAAATTGTGGTTTGTATTTAAGCTGATCTACACACTTTCTGCTAAGTGCTTCTTGTATAATTTTTAGCTCCCGAGACATTACACCTTTTTACAGACTTCAGGATGGTTGATTTGTTGCTTTGAGTTTTTTTTTCCTGCTGGCCCAATGCTCTTTTTCTTCAGTCAAATCCTGCTGTTGCTGTCTCACTTGACAGAATGAAATCCATAAAAAAAACAAGTTTGCAGTGGTGGCAAGCCCAAACCAGAATGCAGAACTGAACACATCTGTTCGCCACAGCTCAAGAGAAAGGCAGGATTTTGTACTGGATTTTGAGGGTTTGACCCTTCCTGAGGTGGAATTTACCCCTTAACACACACCTTGCCAAACCTTCCTCCCTCTGGCTGTTGCATCAATATGGACATAGATCAAGTATTTGTTATTTAATTCTTTTGCAAGGGCAGCATGACACATTTCTGGGGCGTGTGAGGCAGCTGAAACAGAAAAAAGAAGTCTGAAATCTTTAATTCTGTTTCTCATTAGCACAGTGCAGGTCCATTCACTTCCCCCAGACAGAGATGGGTCTCATGAGAAAATTAATCAAGCCTGTGGTGTTCCTGCTCTGCAGAGGGAAATGGCACATGTCTGGTCTGCCAGCTCATGCTGCTCTTGGAGGATGGGCTCCACCCCGTGAAAATTCCATATTTCTTTTAGGAGAGAGCCCACAGGATAATGCTGGAACCTTTCCTCTCCCAACCAAGTCATGTGGCCTCAGCCATCATCTGTTTTTGGTAACGGTGCAAAAACGTCCCAAATCCTTTCTTAACCCCAAGCCTTCAGCTGACAGAGGGTGGAGAATCATTGGGCATCATGACAAGTTTTATTTAATTTAGCATAAAGTGGTGGACAACAGTTTTGTTTTGCTTGTTTACAGGGCGTGGGCCTTTTTCTAGACCGTGCTTTATTTATTTCTCCTGCCATTGTGAGTTAAGTACTGTGCAAGCAGCAAGAACAATCGGGTGGGGGCTGATTATTATAATTATTTCTACTATTAGTAATTGAAACAAATACATCAGTAAGACAATTCATGTCATTTTTTCAGCATGTGCTCTCTCTTTCAGCTCTGCCAGCTGTCCTCACAGCAATTTCCATGCCAGCATCTCAGTAAAGTATCAGCATTCCAAGCAAAAAAAAAAAAGGTTCTGCTGGGATTTTAGTCTCCAAGGAAATCAGAGAAGCCTGCAACATGATGTATCCATAAAAATGGTCTAGGTGCGACTGTTGTTGTTGCTGTGTCACATTATTTATTAATACCTGTTTTTAACAGGTAAAAACAGGTCTTCATTTTACTCAGGTTCCCCTCCTTCCTTCAGTAATTAGGCAAAACAATTACTGTGGCAAAAGGACACTTCCTTTCTCAAATATACTGAAACTGTGCATAGACATGATAAGATTTAAGCTGCAGGATCATGTAGGGAAACTCCTTGGCCCAGAACTAAAAGATCTCCCACTGCCAGACCTAAGTAAGAGTCTTTGTGACAGCAAAGCTCAGCAGAATGTCTGCCCCACTTAACTCCCACCTTTCCTGCAGAGCCAACCACCTCACCTGGGTGTTTGCAAATGAATAAATAAAGGCTCTGTCAGCACAGGGACAGGCAAAGGCAGGGCAGGCAGGGGACAGGGGCAGCAGCAGAAAGGAGAGGAGGGTGTCTTACGTGGAGAAGGCATTGTTCTGTTTCTCACATCGGATCCCCTTGCAGTTGTTGGGCTCCTCCGAGGCACTGGTCTCGTAATAAAAATAAAGCTGGTTCAGTCCGTTGGCAAAAGCCAGAAGCACCAGGCAGTAGATAAAAAGGAATTTGAGGATGTCTAGCAGCATGCGTCCCAGAGAGATCTGCAGGGGCCCCAGGTGAGAGTTGGCTGTAAACAGGGAGATGAGACGCAGGGAGCTCAGGATGTTGGATATTGCAAAGAGGGCTTCTGCAATCAGGGTCGGGTGCCACATCTCCCACTCCTCCCGGGGGCGGGAGCCGTTGTACTGCCGGGAACAAAGAACAAGGGGTTAAAAGTGACTCCTGTGGTGATGGCTCTGAGAGAACTCCCAGAGTCACTCCCACTCGTTCTGACCCTTCACAGGTAAATCCTAACCAGGTGCTTGATGCTATTTTACACCACAATGACAGAACTTCAGAAGGCTGAAAATGACTCTTTTATTTTTGGGATGTGTCTCCCCTTTATACTATTCTACACAGACCAATTTGATCGGTGAAACAACGACAAACCTCTTCACTCACATTGGTCAGAGCAGAGGGACATCAAGAAGAAGTCCCTCCTAGGGAAAGGAATGAAAAATATAGTAGAGTTACAAAAACACTTCTCTTGTTTACAGAAAATTCCCTGGGAAAAGAATTTCAGAAAACCAAAACATCTCAGGCACAAAACCAGGGCTACAGGTGCCGTGGCACAAAAAACGTGATGGTTCTTACTTCCCTTTTTCCTCATTAAGGTCAGGATTAATAAATGGGAAACTCAGGTTTTAAATTCAGACTTGGATGTTTATTATTTCTTATCTATTTACAGACTCACGAGCCGTGAGCTCTAACTGGCAGGTTAGAAAAAATGAGGTAAAATGGAGAACCTCTCTATCTCTAGCAGGTCTTTTCAAGGACAATCTGTCCAATTATGAAATGCCACCTAAATTATTTTTATTTTAAACCCAATAACTAACTCATTGAAGTCTGCAATGTGGACTCCATCAACCAATTACAGAAAACCACCCAAACCCATGAAGAAGAAGGAAGAAGAAGGTGAAGGAGGACTCAGACAACACTCAAAGCCCTCCATATTGCTTCACATGTACTACTGTATACCAAAACCCCAAATTCTAAGTCTCCAGAATTCCAATAAAAAAGGACTTTTAACCCGTTATATCTCAGCTGCTGTCAGGATGTCACAGTCAGGATGCAGGACTGAAGCTGACTTGATTAGGGCAGAGATGAAGATTGAATAATGCTTTTTTATGAATTCTGCCTATCACATTATGACCCCCTGATGGTGAGAGATGTGGGACCAGGTTTTCTTTAGAGGCTTTGGGTATGTTGGCTGTTCTTGGCCTAAACTGAAAAATTAGGATTTTTTAAAAATTTGTTTTACTTTTGAGCTCACAGTCTGTGGGTTCCTTGTGTCCATGGGCTCATAGAAAACCTCCTTCTCTTTCAACATTTGAAGGGGTTCAGATTTTAGCAGGCTCCAGATGTAAATTTCCAATTACTTTTGTTCTTTTTCCTCCTAAATATGGCTACACGTTATAAACACTGCACATTCCAGGAACAAGGGGAGGGAGGGAGAAGGAAGGGAAGAAGAAAAGCAGTGAACTATTGGATGCTTTCCTTCCCATGTAATCTCAAAAAAAATAGTGCCAGCAGCCCAGAACCAAAAGGCTTTTTCTGTATTAATTTTCTTATTAGTTAATTTGTCATGGCAATTTTAGGAGAGTTGCTAAAGCAGAGAGGTCTTAATTACAGCTGAAACACTGGGTACAGTTGAGTGCATCAATTACAACATTAACTGGGTTTGTAATGTAACTGTAAAAGCAGAAGCATTTGCTGAGCAAAGTGCAGCCAGATGGGAGCAGGTAACACAAAAGAGCTGGTTCTGTAAAATGGAACTGCTCTGGTTCTGTAAAATGTAATTGTTCTAGTTCTGCAAAATATAATTGCTCCAGTTCTGTAAAATGTGACTGCTCTGGCTTAAAGACAGTGGCACAGAGAATGGAGTCAAAGACATTTAACATCAAGGAGTAATTGTCCTTTTAACATTTGTCTCCGCTCATTTAGCATGCGTAAAAAAGGCAAATCTGCACTCAGAATAACACAGCTAATGCCATCACCAGCGTGTTTAGGGCTCCTAAAATAATCCTGGTACCTTTGAAAAGGAAATGGTACCAATATCACACTGACAGATGAGATTGTAGAGACTTCCCATTTAAATCTGAAGGTCCAATACACAAGCTCCCAATCTTTTCAAGGGCTCAGCAAAAAGCAGATTGATATTTCAAACCATCCCTCTGTGTGAAGGAGATGAGACATGATACAAAGGCATTTCAGCCTGACCTCGGATTGCTTCTGACATTTCCAAACTGTTCTTTATTACATGAACATCATGGCCTGAGCCTGTTAACTTGATTTGAAGATGGGTCTTCAAATGCCTGCAAACAGGCAGAGAGGTCAACTTTTTGTGGATATCCAGCAGTGGGGGTGGGTGGGTGGGTGGGATTGGGAAGCCTGGACAGCAGATTTGCACAGTTATTCCCAAATTCTCTTCTGCAGGCTGGCTGGACACAGCAGCCCAGGGCTGCCTGCTAAGGTTTAGCACTGATTGCACATAAAGGTATGGGAAAAGGTCTTCGGTGTCCCCCACCTCTTTTTAAAGCAATATTTAGGTCATTAAGGTCATATTTTGATCCTTAATGAACTGATGGTATCTTCTCATTTGGCAAACAGATTCTTCAGAGCAGCCTGGCATCACAGGTAACAGAGAAACAGCAGATTTCAGAGTTATTTCAGGGTTATCTAATGAAGCTGGGTATCTGGGAAGGCTGGAGTGGTTTGGTTTGATGTCTATTCAAAAGATGAAACACAGCAGAGATGTACACAGAATAATACAAATAAATTACACCATGCTGTCACATCTACCCTTCCTCATTACATGATAATTCAATGCAGCAAATGAAAACTGATTAAGGAAGTATTTCTACCCTATAATTATCCTGAAGATTCCATTGGTATCAGACAATATCAGAGCCAGGTCTTGCATCTAGTCAAATCAAGAGGGGAAAAAAAAAAAGTCTTCACGTAAAAACAAGGATGGAAAACATTTAGTGTCAGTATGCAATTTACTTTTTCTGATATTTGGCAGAAAGTTAAATGTCCATGTAATCCTTTGAAGTTCTAAGAAGTGTTAGAATATGGTATATTGGCATATATCCCAACCTCTTCCAGCTGAGGGCTGTTCTATAAATAACAAATCATGTCGCAAAATGTTTTTGAAGCCATTATCAAGGTTATAAACCCTCACATTTTGGAGCACACTGAACCCCCTGACTGACACAGGGCAGGGGGAACTTCTGTCACCACGTGTTTCAGAACTGCTCCCACAGAAGGTTTTCTGCCCCTCTCAGCACTGGCCCTCATCAGGAGCTGACCTGAGACTGCCCAGGTTTAATCCAAGAGGGTTTGATCTGGGCTCAAACAGATCCATTCCTGCAAACCCTCCTTTCTGTGCTGGCCTGTGGGGTTCTGTGGTTAACCTGCACCTTTCTGTGGCTCTCACAGGGAGCACAAACAGAGCTCTACCTCCTTTGTACCTGTGCTTTGGCTGCGAGTTTAAATCCTGGTGTGTGATGGATGCACAGCTCCTCCAGCAATTTGTGTGTGAGAAAGAACCAGGTTGTTAACATTTTAAGATTTGTCCGTGCATTTTACCATTTCCAGCTTTTTTTTTTTTTTCGTTTTTTTGGTGGTTTTTTTTTTTTTTTGTGTTGCTTGTGGTTTAAAGACCAACCTTTCAAGTCTGTAATTTCCTCCCTGGTTCTGAATGTTGGGAGAATAAAAGACATAATCTGTTCCTGCTTTGATGCTGTTACAGAGCTGCCTCTTCAGGGAGCAGCAACCAGCTTAAAAGCTTTTCCCTTTGAAAATCTGACTCACCACGGCTGCAGCCTTCAGGATTTAACAAAGGCCCCATAGCAGGGCTGTTTGCATTCTGGAGTCAATGGGCTCAGTTAAATTCTCTCCTCTTTCCCCCTCTGCCTGCTGGGCAGGACTAAACAAGGTTACTCTGGGGAAGGGCTTGTCCTGGTTATTGGGAGCTGGGCTGCCACAAGCAGAGACTTTGCAAAACTGGGGAGAGCAGGAGTGGCCAAGGAGCAGATCCCAGTGCCTTGATTTACACCTGAGTAATTGCACTGACTGCAGTGAAGCTGCTGCTGATTCATACCAGGGGAAGAAGTAGGCCAAGCACGAAGCTCCAGCTGAAGCCAAAGAGAGCTGTTGCATAAGGAATTTTACAGGATGCCTTTTGTGCCTTGTCTTTGAAAAAAGGGAGACAGAAGGAAAAGTGCTTCAGGCCATCCCCTGGCTTCAAACCCCGTGCATATGCTAATTTGGAGCATCAGAAGTTTATAAATGTGGAAGGTGCTTTTGAGGATGAGCTCTGATGTGTGATCTCACCACAAATGGAACATGACAGGGTAGAACCTGCAGGGTGTTGAAGCTTGCTCCTTTGTCATTTCCCTGCCCATAGGTTACATATTGAAGGAGAAGTTGACCCTTTTATATCAGATTATCAGATAGAAGCCTCCTAATAACAGTCTTGATCTTCTCAGTAGACCTGTCACAAACTTCTGACTACTAATCTCCAGATCTGTAGGAGTACAGATTATAAAGCTTGGCTCTAGAAGTTTTCAGGTAACCCTATTCTTGTTTTTACCATTTTATTTAAAAGCCACATTTTCACTATGCTCTGTTGAAGGAGGTCCAGTGCCAGCACAGAAAACAAAGTGCTTTGGCAACTGAGTAGCTACAAAAGACACGGGAGGTGGAGAAATTTCTCCCCAGTGCCCAAACAATCTATTTAACTTTTAATCAAGGAGTGGGAATGAGCAGGATGTTCATTCTCCAAACAAAATAATAAGTTTTCCAGGTGAATTTTCAAAATTGGACTGCTTGAAAAGCTGCTATTTTCTTTGCTCTGTGATTTTGATTTGAACAGTTTGTACCCTGGGTACTACAGCTCTCACCAGCACATCACAAATTCCCTCTCCCAAGTTACTGTACCTTGACATAGGCAACAATTTTAAGGGAGATGGTTGCAAGATAGAGGGAGTTCATTGCAAAATCCATCAGATTCCACCAGTCATGTACATACTCATTGAATCCACCATCCCACATTTCCTTGATTTCTCCCCAGATGAAACCTGTAGGAAAAAAAAAAAAAGGGAGTTGACTGCCATGACAAGGCATTATTTGCCATTAAAGCTCTCTGTATATATTTATGATGCAACACCAGACAATTTGAAATTAACAGGTTGGAAAAAATGCCTCATCCCTCCTGCCCTCTATGAAGTGCTGCTGATTATGAGCCATTTTACAAGTCTGTGGGGAATGCAGTCTGGAGAGAGCTGAAAAAGACCTTGGTTTCCTACCCAGGGCTCCAGATATGCACATGAGAAGACTGCCTGAAACACATGTTATTTATAACCAGCACGAGTGGATTGGCTCAGCTGAAATTTGTCCTACGTGAATAAACTCTTCAAGCAGCTGTATTTGGTATAGTTCCTCATAGACTGTCTGCTCTCACAGACACTGTGAGCAATTCATTGCCCTGTTGGACAGCTCTGATTTTCCCTGACTCTTCTCTAGCAACTCCAGAAACTTCTGCATGCCCTCCCTGACCTGGAAATATCACACCAAAGAAGGAAGAAGCGGATCCAATCCCTGGGCTCAGCCACTGTATTTATGCATCTTGCTGTACAAAAAGCCCACGGGGATTATCTGTGAGGAAAGGTAAGACTCAGCAGGAGGCAGGGCACTGCAGCCTGGCAGTGACTCACCTCGTGTCAGAGATGGCTGTGGGGTTTGTTCCCAAGGATACGGCCACAGCCCATCATGTCAAGTCTGAAATTCCTTCTGGTGATCATTTCTGGCACTTGCTAATGCTCACTGCACCTCCTTGCAGCTGGAAGGGTGAAGGGCAGCTTCTGAAATTCATCACCAGACTGTTAAACCCACCTGACACAGTTCTGATTGTAACTTCTGTGTCCTTTCCTGTAGAGCTGTTAAAGTATTTTTGAAAGCCTAAGTCCCATTAAAAAGCAAATGGCAGCTCCTTCATGCCCTGAAAATGTCTTTAGAGCCCCGGGTATTTTGAATCACCCACTTGACATTATGCTTGAATGAAAACCAGAAAAGTGTGGAGAGGAAACAAAACAAAACAAAACAAAAAACAAAACAAAACAAAACAAAGTACACCTCCAGGTGCATCACCAATATAATCACCCAAACTGCTGCCCCTGCCTAAGCACAGGATATTGCTGTGGTCACTGATGTGCTGCTTGCAGCTCAGCTTTAAGGACCTGGACATTCAATCTGAAGAGGAGGCAAAGTTGCAATGAACTGCTGCACGGCCCCAAGTATCCATCTGAGCTGCTCAGCTGCCAGCCTGCAGGTCAGTGGCCACACAAGGATAATGTCAGGGCCAGCCAGGTCATCTTATTACAGCTGCCTCCACGTCTTTGCATGCACACAAAGCCATAAAATAAAATAAATCAATGGAGAGGAGCCTGTTGAAGAACTCATGCACTGTATTTATAGTGAGTTATCGTGGCTGGTTACTATAGCTACAGCAATGCTGTGTGTGCCTGTTCTCTCTCCTTTTATAGTGGAAAATATTTCGTAAGTAATAACCTTTAATCTGGTGAAACTGTTCTAATTTCTTCATTTGATAAACAGTCATACAATATCTCTATTTATCCGAAAGAAAGGAACTCAAGAACAGACAGCTGTAAGAGGTGCTTTGGAAGGGTTTTTTTAAATGGATTATCCTTCCTTCATCTGCAAATCAATTTTACTGAAATGCCTACCATTTCCCTCAGTTTTAACTATGAATTTAAAGACAAAGTGACGATATCACCCAAGCTCAGAAAAGATATTTAACCTCCTGAGCTTACCCTGAAGTTTCTACCAACACCTGCATTTCAGTGCATAAATCAGATGATGAGGCTGGTGGTGGAGCTGTGCAAGGAGCACAGTGCCCTGGGTTGCCATCCAAAGTGATTTGTGAACTTGTTTGCAGCTCTCACTTTCCTCCCTGCTTTTCCATCAGCAGTTTTAGGTTTGGCACAGGAACAGCTGGGTTTGTTCAGCACAGAGCCACCACAGACACAAGGAGCAGTGTCCTGCTGTCACCAGAAGAGGGGAGCCAGCAGGTGTGGGAGAGCAGGAGAGGCAGAAAGGTGTGGAAAGCACTGCCCATGAGCAACGTGCTGGTGACATTCCCAGCTCCCAGGGGTGCCACACACTGCTGCCACAGCAAGGAACATGGGAGCTGAACCAAAGGAGGAATCAGGATCCCGATGGAGCTTACAGGTTTCCTGCTGTGCTGGAGCTCAGTTTGGAAGGGTAAACAGTCCTCTCATCAAAAATACATCCATCTGGCTTCTCTGTTCTTCTCCCACCTCATCCCATCTCACTGACTGAACACCCTGCCCTCAGCACACACACACACCTCCTTCTCTCCCCAGCTCTGGCTGCCCAAGCCAGCCTGGAATGAGAGCCTTACACTTATCTCCCAGACAATCAACACCCCCTCCTTCTCCTGCTGATATCACATTACTCCATGTCGATGTGGTCAGTGATTATCAGCAGAGGGCGAGGCTCATCCTCCCTCCCCTGCATTCCTGTAGCTTATCCAGGAGGAACGAGCCAGGCTGGTCCCTGCACTGCCTCCAGGAGCAGGTCAGGGAGCAGGGAGGGCAGAGTCAGGCTCTGGGCACTGCCTGTCCCTGTGCCAGCCACAGGACAGAGCCAGCAGCAGCAGCAGTGACACTGTGTGTGACCCAGGAGCTCGTTCCCAACCTGCTCCTCCCAGCCAGCCCGGGGGGAGCAGGGAGGAGCTGCCGTGGTTGTTTCAGGTCATGTCTGAAGGCACATCAGATGGCACAGAACAGCAGAGCAGCCCTGGGCCAGCAGGACCTGCTGTTCCAGCAGGAGCCCAGCTGCTCTGTGCAGTTTCTGGAGCTGGCTGCCAAATCTCTTCACAGGCTGGGCTCAGGGATCAGTCCCCACACAGCTGCCATGGGTGCGAGTCAGGCCCTGTAGCTCAGTGTTCCTGGGTGTGGGATTGATGGGATTTACCTGGAACCCAGGGCAGGATTGGGGTGTGGATTTACCTGGAACCCAGGACAGGATTGGGTTTTGGATTTGCCTAGAACCCAGGGCAGGATTGGGGTGAACCCAGGGCAGGATTAGAGTGTAGGATTTACCTAGAACCCAGGGTAGGATCAGGTGTGGGATTTACCTAGAACTCAGGGCAGGATTGGGGTGTGGATTTACCTAGAACCCAGGGCAGAATTGGGGTGAACCCAGGGCAGGACTGGGGTGAAGCCAGGGTAGGATTGGGTTTTGGATTTGCCTAGAACCCAGGGTAGGATTGGGGTGAACCTAGGGCACAAGTGGGGTGAACCCAGGGTAGGATTGGGGTGAACCCAGGGTAGGATCAGGTGTGGGATTTATACAGAGCCCAGGGCAGGATTGGGGTGAACCCAAGGCAGGATTGGGGTGTAGATTTACCTAGAAACCAGGGGAGGATTAGGGTGAACCCAGGGCAGGATTGGGGTGAAGCCAGAGCAGGATCAGGTGTGGTTTTTACCTAGAACCCAGGGCAGGATCATCCACTCCACGATGGTGGGAGGTGGCCCCTGCATGTGGAGGTCAGTCCTGACGATGTGCTGCGACGCCAGCAGGAGCATGAACAGGAAGGTCAGGTAAGAGCCAGTGTGGCAGATAAACTTGATAAATGGCTTTTTAATGAACAGTCCCAGCCTGCTCTTGGGTGCAATCAGGTACGCCACAGATAGCACGGGGAAGAGCATCCCAATGGTGACACAGGTCAGGAGTTTCACTGCCCAGTGTTTCCTCCTCCATCCCGGAAAGCCGTCGTACCACAGCGTGGCTAGCAGCTGCTGGCAGTTTGGCTGAGCAACAAACTGGGGAGGGAAAAAAGAGAAAGAAAGGTTATTGCACACTGGTACTCCACTGCTGGAATTCTGGAAACTTGGATTTGGGAGTTTTAGTATATAGGAGTATGTATGAAGCAATATGGAGGATTTGGGGTGTTGTCTAAGTCCTTCTTCTTTGCCTTCTTGTTCCTTCTTCTTCATGGGTTTGGGTGGTTTTCTGTAATTGGGTGAAAAAGGTCTACATCCATGACCTTGGGTGGTCATTATTGGGTCAGAAGTAATAATAATATAGGTGTCACCTCGTTATTTGGTGATTATCACTTAAATAACCTTGGGAAGAGCTAGAGGTAAGCCATTTTACCCCTTTTCTCTAACTTGCTAGTTAGAGCTCACGGCTTGTAAGTCTGTAAATAGATAAGAAACAACAAACATCCAAGTCCGAACTTGAAACCTACGTTTCCTGTGTATTAATCCCGACCTTGGCAGGGAAAAAGAAGCCAGAACCATCCCACTCCACATGCACTCCCCCTCACTTGTGTGTTAGAGCCCACACAGACCCTTAGCTTACGTTTAGGGCTGATTATGTTTAGGCTGGAAAAGCATATTTTGTATATAAAGGGGAAAAAAGTAGGAAGTTTCACTCTTCTTTTTCTATGCAGGATTTAGGATTCCTTCTCATGGCAGAGTCTTTTTTCTGCTTGCAGCATCCTTATGTGGATCAGCCACTCACCACACACTCAGCCTCGTGCAAAAGCAGCACCAGGAGGATTACTACAAGCTGTTCCTCTCCCCATGTGTTGGAGCACGTTCCTTTTCACAATGTTTCAGGTTTCGACCGCCTCGAACAACTCACTGTCAGCATCTTAAAAAAAAAAAGTGACTAAAAGATGAGGCAGGAGGGAAAAGGTGCAAAGCTCTGAGAGTGTGTGTGAGAGGGAGAACGTCTCCCAGAGTGTGTGGGCTGGGCTGCCATGAGACAGCAGACAGCAGCACCAGGTGTGGCCAGGTGACATCTGGTGGGAAGCAGGACAGCACATCTGGAGCCCTGCCTCAGCCTTGCTGCTCATGAAGAGAAGGGTAGTGATGCACTCCACACACCCAGCAGATGTTCCTAAATAGGGAAAGAGTTTCAGTTTACCTTTAGACATTTTAGGAAGTTTAACTAGAAATTTTTGTGGTTTTCTGTAATTGGCTCAGGGCCAGCACAAGAGCATGGATTGGGGTCTGAGAGGGTAACTCAAAGCCTCTTGGTGATCTTAGTGGCAGCAGGCCAGATTATCCCTCCTAAAACATTCAGTATTTAGGAAGAAGCACAAGGGAATTAAGGGTTTTTTTGGAATGTTTTAGCAGGGTGCCAGAGGTTTCTTGGACACCTGTCCACGGCTTATCTTTTGTTTTCTGTAACGTTTGTTATTTTGTTATTTTTCCTTATTAAACCTTTTGATTTACAAAACATCTCTGAAGAGCAGTCTCTTTAATTAACTTTAACTTTATTCTCTGCAAAGGCTGGACCCTCAGAGATTGATGCATTTACACGTGGTTTATAAGACTCTGACCACGTGTTAACCTGTATCAGAGAAGCCTGTAAAAACCTGTAAAACTCAAGGGATTGAGCAGAAACCAAAAGGAATCTTTGATCACTGGTGGAAGAAGCAGCATTTGACAGTTCATTTTCACTCTGTAAAAAGCAGCATCGTGGTGTTGATTTAGGGCATCTCACTCAGGCCACTCCTCACGTGCTCAGGGTGCAACTCCTTCAGGCTGCTCTGGTACCAAACAGCCTTTGGGATTTCAAACCAAACCATGTTATTACAGCCAAACCAAGATCTTCCTGCTCAGTGCCAGAAGACTTCATGTTCCTGATTATACCTGGACAGCCCCATGGTTTTCAAGGCTTTCCAGACCCAGAACTTACCAGAGACGTCTGCAAGACCAAGATAACTCTGTTCTTCTTCAAAAATCTTTTAAATATTCATTCACCACAAAAGCTGCCTGGTATTGGGAGGACTTTTGAGCACAGTTCTCAGAGTGCTCTAAACAAGCAGAGCACTGTCATTGCCATGTTCAAAATGACTAAACCAAGGTCAAACAAAAAGAAGAATTAGTTGCTCATTCTGATGAAGTCATTCACTTCTGTAAGTATTTTTAGATTTTGGTGATATATTTTATATGTCTTAACAGGGTGTTTATATCAGAATCAGACCATTTTTGGACTGGGTAGTTCAAATATATGGAATGACCCAAACTAGCAGTGAAAATAAGCTCTCCAAGGGAACTTATCTGGCATTTATGAAGCTGGATTTCGATGTGTTATTACAACAATAAGCTCCTGATGACTTCTGCACTGGCACATAACTGATGACACTCTGCTCCAGAGGGCTTAGGAAAATAATATCAGAAGAGTGTGTGATTTGGAATCAACCAGCACATGTAGGCAGCTGGAAATGGGCAGTAGCTCATGGGGTGATGGTCTCCAGAAAAAAGCCAAGATGAGAAAATATTGTAAAATTCCATCATTCCATTCCACTGGGACAGTGATCATAAAATCACAGAATCCCAGAATGGTTTGGGTTGAAGGGACCTTAAAGCTCATTTATCTCCATCCCCTGCCATGGACAGGGACACCTTCCACTGTCCCAGGCTGCTCCAAATCCCATCCAGCCTGGCCTGGGACACTTCCAGGGATCCAGGGGCAGCCACAGCTTCTCTGGGCAGGCAAGAGAAACAATTCTACAGCAACTGGAAAAACACCAAGCATCGACTGGTGTTTGGCTGTGCTTTAACTCTGATTTCAGAAGGGTCAGCACTTTTTGTGTTTCAAACCTGGAAGAAACAGGAGGTTACACTGCTCTGTTATCTCAATATCCTGATCAGGAGCTGTTACTGGATTTGTTCTGCAGTGACTCACAGGGCAAGAGATGCTGCTGCTTCTCTGAGATGAGGCAAAACTTCTCTTTTTTTAATTTTTTTCTTTTTTTTTTTTTTTGAGGGAGAAAATGTTATAAACACGTTTTCTCTTTATCACATATGATAGAAAGCTCTGAGGGGAGAATAAAACTGTTTTTCCCTTGAGTCAAAGTCAAAGTCATTTGAGAAATCAAATGACTATATGTTCTTCTGGTTGCTGTGCAACTTGCAAGCATCTTAAAAGTGCCTCTTCTCTGCCTAATAGCTCATTTCTAAAATCTGCTTTCTCAGTTGTATCTGATGTTAGTTCTTCAAATGGAGACAAATTCACACATCATGAAAGAGCAGCTTTAAAGAGCAGATTGGCAAAAGGGAATGGAAATGGAAAAAGCCATTAAATTTTCTAATCAAGCTGGTCCCAACCTCAATGAAAATTGCCCAAGGGAAATTTAAGCACACCACACAAAGGGACTCCCTAATGTCATAAACCACCAAATGCTGTGTTTATTAAAGGTAAGGCCAAGCACTTACCAAAGTAGACTTTTACTAACTTGTATTAGTCCATCTTATTAATCACAGATTTAAATCAGTAAGCACTGATGCTTTTATCTCCAGTAGTGCAGTTGGCTAAAAACCAACATTTCCAGTGTGCAGAAACATTGGAATTCTGATTTATAATGAAGAAGCAAACCAAGGCACTGGTGTGCTGCCTAAATAATTCATTGGTTTTTGGTGAGTTTGCTTCTAGGTGCTGTTAACTAAAATAAACCCCCAAATTTGTTGACCAGACTACACCACTGAATACTCAACTTATTAAAGATTGTCTAGGAGTCATAGTGCTAAATCAGTGCACACAAAATACAAAAATATATCCTTTAGGTGTGAAGTACCCTAAAACTCTGATAATATTGTGGAACTTCTGTTATCCTCCATAATTTCAAATTTCTCCATAAAGTTAAGGGAACTTCTACTTTGCAAATAGCAGAGAACTGGAAAAGCAACTTGACATCTTCAACATTACTTATACCAAGGCTTTTCCTGAGTGAAAGTTAATTTTCCACGTAAGTAACCCCAAATGTGTTTTTTCCCCATTTTTGCAAAGCCTTTCATGTGCCACGGACTGAAATAGTTCCTGTGTATATCACAGCCTTTTATCATTTCACATGAATGTACCGTGTGTGACAGGATTTGGCATCAGTTAAAGTCTCTGCACAACAAAAAGCAGGAAAAAAACTGCATTTTGTCCCAGTTTTGTGGATGGTCCAGAGTCAGAGGCAGATGCACTGCACCAGAAGCTCTGCTGAGTGAACCTATGACTTTCAAACACTATTTCTCCAACACTTGACAAGCATTTTATCCAAGGGCTGCTGCATTACAGGAGCCTCCAGTCTCCACCACAAACAGCAGCACAAGACATCACCCCACAGACAGGAGTCTGGAGAATGTTCTGACAGCTGCATTAGTGAAAAGAAATGTCACCAAAAGGTGGCATTTATGCTCAGTTCAGTGAAGGCAGGAACCAAACATCTGATGCTGTGTAGGGTTTGGCTGGGGTGGAGTTAATTTTCCTCACAGCAGTTGGGTTTTGGCTCTGTGCAGGAAACAGGGTTGATAACACAGGGATGGTGGATTCTCACTGAGCAGGGATTACACACAGCCAGGGCCCTTCCTGCTCCTCAAGGCACGAGGATTTGGGGGGACACAGGCAGGGCAGCTGCCCCCAGCTGACCACAGGGATATCCCAGAGCACACAGCATCACCCTCAGCACACAAAGCTGGGGGAGAAGGAGGAAGGGGGAACATTCTGAGTTTGCCTTCCCCGGCCACTGTGACACCTGATGGAGCCCTGGGGGTGGCAGAGCTTCTGCCTGCCCATGGGGAAGCAGTGAATGAATTCCTTGTTTTGCTTTGCTTGCACACATGGCTTTTGCTGCACCTGCTCAAACTGTCTTTATCTCAGCCCACGGGTTTTCTCACTCTTCCCTTCCAGTTCTCTCCCTCATCCCACCAGCAGGAGTGGGCGAGTGGCTCCTGGGGCTGAGCTGCTGCCTGGGGTTAAATCACCACACAAGCACTGAAGCCTGTGGTGGTACAAAAACATTGTCCAGGGTGGTCCCCACCTGCAGATGCATTTCTGGAGGAGCTAATCCCAAAAACAATCTCCTTGTCCGTTACCTGTCCCTAGATGAAGATACAGTTCACAGGGAGATAAGATGCCACTCAGAGTCCCTCCTTGCGAGCACAACACCCCTGTGATACCTGTGAGCAAGGTGCTTGGTCTCCTGGCTTTTGAAAATGGGGATAAATATCTTTGCCTTTCCAAGAAATGAGATCAGCAATTCCAGTCATAGTTAGGAAGCACTCTAGAGATTACTGCAGTACAAAGTCTTTTATATTCTCTTTTTTCTCCTCTCAGCCTTGCCAGGGTCTTTGTGTAACATTTGGCTTGCAGGTGGATTGTGCTATTAGAGAATTTCATTTTCCATGTTCATCATGCTCATTGCCACCTAATCCTATACCAAGGGGGATATTTTTAAGGGGGGAAAAAAGCACCTGCTGGATGGAGTGTCTTTTCCTTAATAACTAATATTTACTGATATTTTTAAGTCACCTAAATTCTACTTCTCAGTAATTAAATGCTTTCTGCATGCTGTCAAACACAGAAATTATGTTCCACCTCCCCTCCCCTCATCTATGGGGAAATCCCTGATCTCTGGCAGTCATAAGTAACTTAGGATCAGACACAGATGGGTTGAGATGTGAATGCCTCAGGGAGCAACTGAAATAGCTCCCTGATAGACATCACAGGGGCTGAGCACAGCATCCCTCTGCCTTTATTCTGATTATCCTGACTGCTGCCAACAGCCTCTGGTTTGGGGTTTGTTGGAGTTCCTGTCTGTACTCTTGCTGCTGATGGTGAGGGCAAATGCTCTTCATAGATCAATAACCACTAATTTGGGACTGCAGAGCTCTGTCTTAATAAGCAGGACCCAGTTCTTCTATCAGTCAGCTCCAGCAGCTCCCAGGGAGGTCACCAGTGAGAGCCAAACATGGCAGGGGAGCCATGAAATTCCCTTTGGTTCCCTCCTTTCCACAGGTCAGACCTCACCACCGTCACTGTAGCCCAGAGCATCTCAAACCTGCCAGGCTACAGGATAATACCGTGTGGTGCTGCCCTCCACAATTAAAGCTATTTAGGCTTTGGACAGGCAGATTTCCTCAGGAACACAGCTAGATTTTGCAGCCTGTGTGCAGTGTCTGATGCAGCAGTGTATCTTAGAGAGGTCTGTGAAGAATTCAGATTTCCTGTGAATCCCTGGCTCCTGTGAAAAGGAGAAATGCCATTGCCTTCTCCACTCAACTAGCACACACTTCAGGGCCTCACCAACCCTTCTGCCTCTGTTTTTGCCAAGAACAAGATTCTCTGAGGAAGAATGAAAGTGTGGTGGTTGCATCAGGCTTGTTACTCTTAAGGGAAAATCCAGTGGGCAATAGTCAAAGAGCCTCATTTCTAAATTAGCCCAAGACAGGAGAGAGAAGCTCTGTGTGGCCTAATTTGATGCCTGCAGCAGAGAAGCCAGTGAGCCCTGTGAGACCACATGTTCTAGAGAAGAAATGCCAGCCTCCTCGAATTTGTAGTGTTGCAAACAGTGAGATGAAGAAGAAAACCCTTTTTCTGTAGCCCGTTTTCTTTTTAAAGTTCAACCTTGTTAATGACTGCAAAGTTATTTACATTCTGCAGCCGAAGTGTGAGCTGCAGAGGGTAAACACCTAATGGCTGTTCATCCTGTTAATTAAGTACTTTCTGCAAGAGGGAAAAAAGAAAAAAAATAAGGAGAAATGAGACAAAGTAGTTGGAGGTGGGGGCTGTGTAACGTGGGGGAAAGGGACTACACAACTCAACATTCCTCATCAGATGCTTCCAAGACATCATAGGTCTTTTTGCAGGATGAATATCCTATCAAAAACACAGCTGTGAGTAGCAGCAGTGATGAAAATCCAAGTGGCAGCATTCCTGCCATGAAGGAGATCACACTGAGCTGGACCAGCCCTTGGAGAAAACCAGGTGCTACCCAAACTGCTCAAACCCTCAGCTGGTGAATAAAACAAACTCCAGATCCTCCACAGATGAACATATGGCCTCAAATTAGACAGGAATTTAGTTTAATCTGTTCTTAAAATATTTTAAATTATGATGACACATGAATCCTAACTAAAGGTCTCCTATCCATAATAGATCTCTCTGGTGGTAGCAGATGTGAACTCAGCTTAAGTGGTGGCAATTGGACATTCAGCAGTGAGGTCAACGCTGACAAAAGGAAAGAGTGAATAACCTCTAAAATCCTGCCACTGTTCCATCAAAATTCATGGGTTTAACACCTTCAAGTTGGATTGGCTTAAATATTTAAATTAAAAGGTCCCACATATCCTAGGACAAAGACAGATGCTTGCAAATCCTGGATACCTACTCATGGAAGAAGCAATTATAAAGTCTTTAAGCTTGAAATTAAATCCACCTCTACCCAGGAGTGCTTAAATGTGTGTTTAGCTGTAGGTCTGTATTTATGGGCTGTGTCAGCAGGATTTAGGTGCATTAAATTCTGCACTGAATCAAGGCAAGGTGCTGAAGCAGACGCCCCAGCAGAACAGGTTCCAGACCCTGAGCAAGAGCCCAACAGAACCACAACATTTCAGCATTTATTCAGGCAGACTAGAGTTGATAAAGAAATTCCTGAGGGATGCACCCAAGCAAATATCCCAGGACACCGTTCTCTTACAAAGATGCAGGAGGTCTGGGCTGGGTTTCCAAAGGCAGAGTGCTGAAGGGCTGAATATGAGCAATATCCCCCACAGGGAGTTAATTCCCTACACATGCCTGGGTCCCAAAAGCTGATCAGAGGATATGGGACACAGAAGCACTGGGAAAACATTAAAAACTGTTTAGAGATAAATCTATCAGCATTTCCTGCGTGCTCTTTCAGGCAGCACTTCAGGAGTTACAGATTTTGGAAGTGAATACTGGCAGCTCTCAGGGGCTTTAACAGAAGTGGGGAAGGTATTGACTTTTAAGTAAAAGGCTGGGCTCATTCTCTCTAGTGAATTACTAACATTTACATTAAATAAGTGATAAGTAAAGCAAACATGAAAATTTTAAAAGCCATTCAGGACTATTTTTAAATACATACCTACTTCACCCAGTTAGTGTTAATAAAAAGTCCCAAAATTAGTTTTCCTTTGCTTCCTTTCTGACCTGAGATACATTTACGCCGAAACTGTGTAATTTTGGATTCCTCTTCCTTTCTGCCTTACCTTCTCCTGAATGAGTAAATTTACTCCAATATCCACAAAAGAGCAGACTAGCACACTGCAAACACTTCTCACCTCCCTGGGAACCTCCAAAGACTGCTCCTGCTCCTGAGTTGTATCACCCTGGCAGAACATAAGCTTTGCTGAGGGAGGTTTACTCAGCCAGCTGGGGTTTGGAGAAAATAAGAACAAAAACTGCAGTCACAGCTTTTAAATGTCAGTCTGCACAGGAGCTCAGTTTGGGGGGTGTCACGGCAAACCCATGTATCCATCTCACTTCTCCTGGAGCCACCTGTGAGGTGCTGATGGACCTGATTTGTACATGAGGTGAGAGGAGTGTGCAATCCCAGCTCTTTTCTGAATGGAGCTGCATAACTCGCTTCTCTAAGCCACAGGAGTGAAGTTGAAATTCCCAGAAATCAGGTATATAACAATGATCACTTCTATATCCAATGAGAGAATCCATGCCCACAGTTTATCCCCAGAGTTTATTACCTCAGAGTGTCACTCAAAGTATGAAATAACATGATTTACTCTCCTCCACTGACATAAAGCTGACTCTAAGTACACTTCAGCCCTTCAGATGTGGAAACACTGAACACTTGGCTGTTACAACACACGAGGCATCACTTCTCCTCTCCAGTTCCTGTTGTCTATAGAAAGCCCATCAATCATGTCCTGTACTTTGGCTTTGGCTTCCCAAGCCTCTTCTCTGGCTGGCAAGAAGACTGATGGGAAACATGAAGTTAAGGGAACTGTCAAACTCACTAAATCATTCTTGAACGCTGTTAAAACAGCGGCAACCTCCTCAGCTTTCAACATATTTCCTGTCTTTGTCCAGGAGATCATTAAGTAAGAGGCACAAGACACCAGAAATGACTTAAAGAATGATCCTGGCATTTTCTGCCCGCTGCACATCACCATAATGCAATCCAAGTCCTTGTCCTTGACCTACATACCAGTCTTAGGGTGCTTTTTCAAATTGGTGCATGACAAGATTAGTCAGAGATGATTCTGCTGTCAACAGACAGTGTTGTGCAGTTCTGTTCCGTGACAGCTGCAATATGTGGCTAACCTTCATCAAGTGAGAACATTTCGGCGATACGTGAACGATGTACCAAATAATGCTCTTCCCTCAAATAAACATTCCAGTCCACTTTGTCAAAGCAGTCAACCATCAGATCCCTCTGGATATTATTTCTTCTTCCAAGTTCGCAGAGGAGTTAAGATTTTAAGTGCCACTTGTCCTGATTTTTTGTAACGTGACAATGCAGCTGTACAGGTTAAATTTCTGTGACGATTTCCCAGGCTGAACAAAGAGATCTGGCAACTGCACAAGTCTGTAGAGGAGGGGCTCTGAGTCATGCACCACCAGTGATCAGCAGGGATGGCTCTTTTAAGGGTGCAAATATAGACAAATCTCCCCACCTGCCACCCCAAACTCTGCCTCTGAGGCTGCTGATAACAGCTCAGTTAGTGCCACGTTCACAGAAGATTTTCTAAGGTGGTCAAGTGCTGCTGGGGTGGAGTTTGAGAGAAAAGAGCTTCATCCAGCACAGGCCACTGCTCACACACCAGATGGGAACACTGCTGCAGACAACAATGAACAAATGAAAGGATGGCTGTTGGAAAGGGGAAGGTCACATTTGGACACTCAGGGATTTTGAAATCCCTAAATTTACGTTGAGGTTTGTGGCACAAACCTGAATGTCATCCTCACCACGCCATCCTCACCATGGAACACACCAAGAAATGTGGGTGTCCCAGATCACCAGAAACCAAGAAAAGCTTCCACAAGGAGCAGCTCTGCCTCCCTCACCTCATCCTAATAAAGACCTTTTCAC
This sequence comes from Trochalopteron elliotii, assembly GCA_024734555.1. Taxonomy (NCBI): domain Eukaryota; kingdom Metazoa; phylum Chordata; class Aves; order Passeriformes; family Leiothrichidae; genus Trochalopteron; species Trochalopteron elliotii. The sequence goes on from JANPWX010000544.1 coordinate 591,924, forward strand.
AACCTGATTTCCTTCTAGAAATCTGGAAGTAAAAGCCTCTTTATTACTCTTCCGAGCTGTGCAGGCTCAAGCAAGGCTTTTCATTGTGCCTTTAAAGAGCACAATACAAATATTCAGCCCTGTATCATTATTCCTCCAGGCAGTATGGCAAGAAAACAGACAAACCCACAGGAGAATAACTGAGCTTTGCCTGCGAGCAAAGAAAGATCTGTGGCCATCCATCAAGACACCTGAATGGCTTTCAAAACGGGTAAACAAGGAGCTTTGATTTTCGCAGACCTCGCACTTCATTCCTCATGCATCTCTGATATTTTTATAAGCTCTTTTTATACACTAAGTGAAGTGCCCTCTGAAATTTCCCAGGTTTATGCATGCTCCCTGGAGAGGGATGCTGTGCTTCCTGACTGCAGCCACACACTTGACAAGAGTCAAGACACAGAGGGAAAATATGCGGCATGGCAGGAATGATTATTCATTCACTTCAGAGCTGCATCTCAGGAGGTGCTTGTCTATGTAAATGTCCTGGAAAAAAAAATAAATAAAGGACTGAAGCTGTTGAAGCTTCATCCTGAAGAGAAAAATGGTAAAGAACACTTGTTTTTTAAATTAGAAAAGCAAACAATTCTACTTCTGTCCTTTCCTGCCATTTGATTAGAGCACAGTGGAGGTTAAGGGTTTCTGAGAAGGAATTTCTCTGTGCACTCCTTTGATCTAATTCTGTGGAAGTGCTAAGCAATGGAGTCATAGATAAAATAATGGGTTTTTTTCTGAGTGCCTTGCACTGTGTAGACTTCTTACAGAACATAAACTAAACCTGCCCAGCTATTTGTCAGCACCAGAAAAATTTATTAAACCCCCACTACTGTGATGTTTCACTTCGTTTTGGAGATGTGAACAACCTGTGATGGAGAGCAGGAAAGCAGGAATAAGCTGAATTTGTATTGCTGTTCTTGTGGCTCAGCAGAATGTTAAATATGAGCAGGAATCTGCCCTTTTGGACCTGACTCACTGCTACACTATGGTTGTTTTACATTATTGGCAAAGTTAAAAAAAACTTAAAAAGACATCAAAATTCTCTTTGCATGCTGCCTCTGCTCTGATTCCCTCACCCAGCCACGCACCCTGGATACACAACTGTGCTTTACGAGACTGGCAGCACCCTAAGAGGTGACTTCTCCCCATCTTTTCTTAGAAATGCAAACAAATTAACAAATGCAGAGCTAATTTGGTGCCAGGAGAGCACAGTGAAGAGTGATCCTCAACAGCTGAGCTGTGCTTTTTCCTATTAGGCCCTCAGAACCCTTTCTCCTTCCAAAATTAGTCACGAATAAAAGAATTAGAAAAAGTAATGATATGAAGACAAATGCTACACACTACAGAGCATTTATGAAAAGCCTGCTGGTCTCTTAGACCTTAATTACTGTGATTCTTGGAAAATAATTTCTTGAACAGTGGACTGAGAGAACTGATGTGTCTAACTCATCATGTTCCACATTGTTTAGTGTTGTCCTCATTTTTCCCTCATATTTTCTGACTGCCATGCAAACAGATATCACAACTATTAAGTACTTTCCATCTCCTAGAGAAATGATCACAGTGAGTTGAAACTGAGGACACAACCATTCCACACTTCACATGAGAAGGGAGAGGGAGCTTGAGAACATTGCACAGCATGTTTTTACCATTTACTGCAATAAAATATACTACAAAGCCACCTTAGGGCACATTTTAATCTTTCTTGTGTAATTGATTTTTTTTTTCCCCTTCTGTGTAAACAGTAATTTACCTTCTAGGATTTACGGGCTTATTAAAAACAAACAGGAAAAGCAACAAATTTATTCTCCATTGTTTTGGCCCTCCTCCAAAGAAGACTGGACTTCTTCCTCATGAGCAACACGTTTCTCAGTTAATAAAATATTTAGCACGTGTGGTGTTTGGGAGTAATCAAAACTTGTACCTCCCAAGGGGTTTTTCTGGGAAAACAAACAAAACCAAAAAACCAAAATGAATAAACAAACCCACACCCACCATAATAGGAGATTTTTCTAGCCTTTGTAAAGACAAACCCCACAATCTCTTCACCCATCTCTCCTTAACAGTTTCTCTGAAAAGACTCTTGAAGTTGACCTTATCTGCCTGAAATGGAATCATTTCATATTTTGGGGAGAAGTTTTCAGGTTTATTTCATTCAAAAAGAAAAAAGCTACAGGAAATTTGCCTGGGATCAATACGAAATGACACATTCTTTGTGCTGAATATAAAGAACTAACAACTGCAGTAACAATTGACACCCCAGAAAATAACCAAAGTCCACGTTGGATTCTTGTCTTAGGCTACCAGAGATTTGACTTTTATCTTTGTCAATGTTAAGGTGTAAAATCTTCCCCATCCAATCCAATCCCATTTAACGTTAAGACATAAAAAGCTTCAGCACAACCAGATGATCTACTTTTCAAAGTCTGCTGTTTTTCTCTGCAGAGCTGTCTTTCATGAAAACCAAACTCACTTCTATTTTCCTTGCTGTCCCCACAAAAATCCTCTCAGTCTGATACTCTTCAGTCAGGATTAAAAAACATTTCTCAGCCTCTCCCTGGCAAAGGTTCCTCCCCATTTATTCAGAAGCTGGCAAGGATGTTTGTATCACGCTTGATGTTTTGTGTTGTGCTAATTACCACGATAAGATGGCCTAATTATTGTGATAAGAAAACCCCAGCCACCCCTGCAGGATGCTTCAGGGTTTTTGTGAATAACCAGGTGGGATGATAGGGTTCAGTAGCTGCTTTCCCAACCCCATTAATTCTGCCCCTGCCCACCACTATTCCACCTGAAAGCAGCACTGACTTTGGCTGGCAACACAGAGCATATTTGCTATCATTTTTAGGCTGGAACTGTCATGAATATGTCACAAAACATGGAATTTGTCCATATGCTTGGAATTCAGTCAAATACGCCTAAGAAAAAAAAAAAAAAAGAAGATAAAAACTGTTAAGAAAGCAGGCAACGATTAAAAAATTTAAAATGAAAAAGCTCCAGGACTGTTCAGCACAGTGATCTGCATCAGACTTGCAGTTTTGAATGTGAACAGAAGACAAGAGAAGGCACAGATTCACACCTGGATGTCACCAGTGACACAGTGGGACCATCAGTGACCCACACACAGCAGTGCTGGGGGAACCTGCAGCTCCTGCCTGCAGAACCTGGACCTGTGGAAGAATAGAAGTAGAATCTCTGCTCCTTCTTAGATTCAATGAACATTGACCTGATTACCTGGCTTGCCCTTCTCCAGAGCAACTCTTTACTGCTTGTCCGTGTCCCTGAAGCACTTGTGGTGTTATCCAACCCCGTCACAGAGCACAAAACACAACCTGACATGACACCAGCGAGCTGACATTCCCCTGGAGCAGCCCAGGAAGAGCAGGAAGCTGCCAGGTGCTGGATCCCAGGAAGTTTGAGGCTTTGGCATGGAGGGGCTGGACTGGGGGGGCACAACAGCCCAAAGGGATGAAAGGAAATCTGCATCTTTCACCTCCTGGCTGTTTGTACCTCAGGTGACACGTGCAGCCCTTCAGGGAGGTGGAATGGATCACACCGTGCTGGGTCAGTGTTGGGTGTGGGGAAGACAGTGAAAGGAGGAATGGGACAGGATCTTCTGCCACTCAGGTGGCCCTCCAGACACAGAGTAATGTAATACAAATTGAAATTCAGTTCCTCCAAGCAACTAAATTCCTCCTTCAGATAACCTGGAACATCGCTGGCCAACAGCAATATATCATCTCCTAAATTCTGTCTGGATTTGGAAAGAGAGAGGAAATCCAGAGCCAACTAATGAAACTGTTGTCAGCATTCTCCTGGGGTTCGTGGCCTTTATTGAATCAACTTATAAATCTGTGGATTTGCAGGGCTTCTGAAAGGCTCTGTGCCCTTTAGCTGAAGTATGGCTTCCCTCTCTGCAACTACGGGCAGGAGTTTGAATTTCTGGGAATTGCTTCTCAGTTCCTAAAACAGGGATGGGTCGAGGACCCAGGATCAAGAGGTGTCACAGGTGTGAAAAAATATTTGCACCACATGAGTGTTTTCAGAAAACTGCTGGCAACTTGGAGACCTGGGACTCTGGGAGTGCTCCCAACCTCTCCTGCTCTCGTTAGCTGCTGTCACATCTCTGGCCCTTTGAGTTAATGTTGAATGGGTGCTTGGAAGTGCTTGGTGGTGCAGGGAGTGAACTGTGTGCTGTTTAATAACTGTGCTGTATTATTTCCTGCACTCCATGAGGGAGCCAGTCTTCTTCAGCCAGTCAACCCCTTCTTTGGGTTCTTGTACAAAAGCAGCCACTGGGAAAAGCTTTCAGACCTGGAAATGTCTGAAGGCTGTTCTTCACAGGAGCATGGGTTACAAAGAGGTGGGACTCAAGTAACTTTGAGACAGGAATTATTGGTGTTGTAGAAGCCACAGCCCACTGCAGCAAGTCCCAGTCCTGTTGCCCTCAAGTGCTGTCAGATCCACACTGTCACCAAGGTGCCCTGAGGCCCCTGGTTTGTGATTTATCCATGTGCACATCAAAAAACCCCACCTGAGAGCCAGCACTGAACAAACCCACAGCAACTCCAGAAATGAATTATTTTACCCAAAGCCTTCACATTTAGGTGACTCTTACCTCTTTCTGGTGATACTTTATTGCTACCTTTAGCTTTGCCAAATCATGACATTTTTGGGGATCCAGCTCTTCGCTTTGATCATCCCTGTGATTGAGGATGATCTCCAGCTCCCGGGAACTCCGGGCCTGATCCAAAAGGTCCTTAGCAAAACGTTTGCACTGCTGTGAGAGCTCCTCATACTCAGCCTTGAACTCATTTTCCACCTTGCTCAGCTCCTTCAGCTCCCAGCCCAGGCGGAAGGCGGTCAGGATGGGATCCTCGCTGGATAAGGCAATCAAGGAAGGGCTGGCCAGGGCTTTGTAGATGTTCAGCCTCGACCTGGAGTGCCTCAGGCTGTCCACCTCGGAGCTGGAGACACACTCCACACAGTTACACCTGATCTGGTGTGGGCGTGGGATGGTGACCCTCCTCTGCACCAGCAGTTTGATGATCTCGTAGTTGTTGGTGTGAGCTGCCAGCATGATGGGGGTGATGTCCGGGGTGAACTCCGAGAACTGGGTGTCCATCATCAGCGTGGGGACCTGCACGGGGGGACAGACCACAAGGGGAAAAAGTCACACCTCACGTGGAGCAGCACAATTCAGAAGTCCCTCTGTGGGAACTGACAGTGGATTCTCAGGCTCCAGGCAGAAGCTTGAAGCCTGCGGGAAAGCCAAGGACAAACTCTCTCAGTCTGGCCTGGGAAATTACTCTGTTTTACACCACAATGACACAGACTCCAAGATTCAGAAGGTTGAAAATGATTCCTTTATTTTTGGGATGTGTCTCTCTTTTATACTATTTTACACAGACCAATTTGATTGGCGAAACAAAGGCAAACCTCTTCATTCACATTGGTCAGACCAGAGGGACATCAAGAAGTCCCTCCTAGGAAAAGGAATGAATAACAAAGTTACAGTTACAAAAACATTTCTCCTGTTTACAAAAAATTCCCTGAAAAAAAAAATTCAGAAAACCAAAACATCTCAGGCATGGAACCAGGGCTACATCAAATCATAAGGAGGAACCCAAAACAATCCTTGTAAATCTCCTCCTCCTGACACCTGGTGTTTTTCCAACTTATTTACTGGTAAAGATGTTTACAAAAAGGTGGTGCCCTAAAGGACCAATCCTATTCATTGTACCCGAACACTGTATAATAATAATAAAAAAAAACTTTGTAAAAACTTTGCTCTATGCCCTCTGAAGAAATCAGAGTTCTAGGTGTCATTACATGAGCCGTGCTGAATTGTAACAATAGTCCCTCCTTCATACTCTTGGAGTGATGTCATAACCCAACAGGGTTTTTGTGACACCCTCTGTGGTTTAAATGCTGTTGTAGGCAGGCTGATCCACACGCTGCTATTCTGGCAAAACCATTTTCCCCCAAATCCTGCAAATCTGCCTCCTGACTACTCCTTCCCAGCCTGGTGTAAAAGGTCAGTCCCATCTCCATCCAAATGCTTTATATGAGAATCTGGTCTGAAATGGGTATTGCCTCATACACCAAATGGAAAAAAAAATAAGGGGGGGGGGGGGAAGGAAGAAAAAAGGCCCAGGTAATGACACAAAAACAAAGAAAAGTCTAGAAAGGAGTGAACACTGAACAGACATTATTTGCACTATATACACATTATTTGCAAATATTTGCAAAAATATAAGCACATTATTTGCACATTATTTGCAAATATTATTTGCAAACAAACACATTATTTGCACTGTATATCTGCATCAGCAGGCCAAGACAAATGCCACACACAGATCCTGCACACATCAAACCCTGGTCTGCAGTTGGGCAAAACTCTTCTTCACTTTTGCCTACAGTTTTTATTTGAAAATATTTTTCAGTGTAAGGATACATTACATAACTACCCTCAGAATAGACTTGGGGGTTGTTTTTTTTTTTTTTAAAGGGATTTGAAAAAAATTAAATGTAAAATTAATGAGCCATAGCCCACTACAAATAAGCCACTCCAGGGTGTGCATTATCCAGCTACTGCTGCACTTCTCAAAGGATGAGTTTAATGCACACCCTGTTGTGTCTTATTACTATATGCAGAGTGCAAAATTAGATGGGAACGCTGTGACATCACAAGCACCCAGTGTGTTTCCATTTGCAGGCAGGCAGCTCCCTTTGTTGTGTGTTAATCACTACTCAGACACTCTGTTCTCCCCTGCCCACCACTCCTACCCTGGCACATCCTGCTGCTCCAGGGGGCACGGCTGGGTTGGGGCAACACTGACTCTGCTTCCCTTGGCAAATATCAAAGATGTATGGGAGAAACTGCTGTCCTGATTTCTCAGCCTTCTGATAGTTTACCTTTCTACTGGAGCTTTCTCACGCACTGCAAAATAAACAAAGACTGATGTTTCTAAACAAAGACTGATGTTTCATAAATAATGCATTCGTTTCCAGAGGGAAGGACAAATTGATGGACTTCTGAGTTGACCACTGGGGTCAGAGAGGTGTTTCTCTCGTCCCCCAAACCTTGACCAAATTCCAAAGACTATATAAGTCGAGATCCCCAAATAAATTTCCCTTCTTTCTCATCTCACATCCCAACAGGTGAGTGTGGTTCTTTTTGTGTCCTCTTGCAAGAAGAAACTGCTGTCAAAGAGTCCTAATGGCAGGAAACATTCCTCAGTCTGCCTAAATCTGTGGCAGTTCTGGCTTCCTTTTTTTCTTGCCAAGGTCAGGATGAAATAATACACGAGAAATGTTGATTTTGAGTTCAGACTTGGGTGTTTATTGTTTCTTATCTATTTACAGACTCATGAGCTGTGGGGTCTAACTAGCAAGTTAGAGAAATGAGGTAAAATGGTTTATTTCTAATTCTTGCCAAGGTTAATTAAGCAATAATTACCCAATAACAAGGTGACACCTCTACTATTTATATTTCTGACCCAAAAATGACCATCCAAGGCCCACAATGCAGACCTTTTTCACCCAATTACAGAAAACCACCCAAACCCATGAAGAAAAAGGAAGAAGGTAAAGAAGAAGGACTTAGACAATGCCCAAAATCCTCCATCTTGACTCACATGTATTACTATATACTAAAACCCCAAAATTTAAGTTTCCAGTACTCCAACATAAATCCAAGCACAACACAGTGATGGAGGAGCATGAAGTAAGAAATCCCTCTGCAGGATACTCCTGAGGCTGGTGATGAGACCTCCAGCCTCAGTTCCCTGGGAGTTAAGGGCCTGTAGAGCACTGAAGAGCCAAAGCTGATCAATAAATCCTTACACACAGGAGCTGTTCATGCCAGAGAACACCCTCCCAAAGGTGCTCATCACGCTGAGGTGCAGGGTCAGCAGGGTTCACTGGGTGACTTGAGGCATTTTGGGGAACAAATCTGCTCCCCTGGATGTGGTACATGAGGAGTTAAATCCCTGGCAACCTGCAGGCACCAAGGTGTGGAGAGGCTTTGCTAAGCACAGCTGGTCCCCACAGAGGCAGGAGGGAAAGAAAACAGTCCTGAGGATTTGCTGTGGGTCACGGAGGGCTTGGTGTCTCTTAGCAAGGCTGGAGAAATGTATTTTAAGCTATCCAGGAACAAATGGCTGAAAGCAGCTCTCTGTGTAAGGTCTTGCACTCTCTTCCTTTCCCTTTGCTTAGCTCATTTAGGCAGTTTGTTAAATGTCAAGAGAAAGGTGTGGGCTTTTTTCTCTTTCTTAGAAGCTTTTTTTTTTTTCTAAGACCTGATGCTTGAATATAACTGCATTTATCTTTCTTCCTGCCCTTTTTCAATCAGTGACTGGCTGCTGCATTCAGAGCCTGTGCCTCAAAGGAAGAACACTTTTCCTCCTCTATCACTTCTATTACTGTCAAGTTTAATCTTGTTTTTCTATATGGAAGTTATTGTACCCAGGGCTGCAAAAAGGACTTTCAGCTTTACACAGATGAGGAATTCATGTTGTTGGAATATGAAATGGGTGCTCGAGGAGAAGGTAGTGATGTTACAGGTGGGGATAATGCTAATCCTGTCTGCTCCAGAGGCTTTCTAAATCTGGATCTGGGGCACTCAAAATGGCTTTTCCAAGGTTTGGGATGGAATGAAGTGATCTCTCATCCCTTATTCTGGCTCCTACCACAAGCCCTCAGCCCCAAAACAGAGCAGTGCCTCATGAGGGCTCAAGCAGGGGTAGGGAAGGTGTTTTCCTGGGCAGCTCACAGCACTTTTAATTAAGGGATAAAGAGGGAAATGGTGGTGCAGGGAAACACAGAGGAGCAGATGAGTGCAAGGCCTCCACTGACAGGAGCTGGAGTTATTTCTGAGCAGCAAAGCAAAACCAGCACAACAGAGCAGGGACAGCGTGACCAGGGGCTGCTGTGGCCTCTTCCCTGTGTCTGCCTGACCCAAAGGCCATGAATTGGCCCAAAATTGCCTGTCTTGTGATAAATATTTTTGTTGTCTTCTCACACAGTGCTTTTTTGGTAACCTGCATCCTAAAGTGTCTGTTTTAAAGCTGTGGCTCTGCAAAGCCTTGGCTCAGGGGCTGTGTCCTCTCCCTGGAGGGGCAGCAGAGATTACAGCAGCACTGATGTTCCTCCTGCAACGCTCTGCCCCATCGAGTTCATGTTTAGATCAGCTTCTCCTCTGCCTTGGATTAACTTGCAGCCAGGGAAGCAGAAGAGCAATAATTTATTCCATCCCAAGGGCTCTGCTAAGCTCTTCCAAGGTTACTTTCAATTAAGTGACCTGAAAACCAAAATTCTTTTCCATTAACCCCATCACCTGACACCAGGTGTTAACCCCAGTCCTTCAGAACCTTACTGCCACTACCTGCAGAGGGGCAAACACCTTGTCTGCATTTCATCTTGGCTCTTTTCAGCTGAGCAATTAATGCTACCATCACCAACAAGTGACTGAATGCTCGTTATCATCTGCCTAGATTTAATCCTCATAAGGTGGCCTGGTTACCCCTGTACCACTGCTGCTCTGAAAGATGCTGCAGCTAGTGAGAAATCCCCTTTATTTGAAAAGGAGGGTGAAGAAACAAGCTTAATTCATTAAAGGAGAAGGATTAGCTCACATAAAAGTGCTGTTCAGTACAGCTAAGCCCTCTTCTGAATGGAAAAATAAATTTTCCAGCAGAATAGTGCACTGCTGGAATGGAGCTCTGCATAGAAAGAAAGCAGAAGTCTCTGCTGTTAGCCATGAGTACAGTGTAAGAGGAATTTAACTACAGAAGGAAAAAAAAAAAAAAAAGAAAAAAGCTGACACTGAAGATCTCGTGGCCTTGTTGTAGGTCTTTTAGGAGTTTTACTTTGAATTTAATCTAGTCTAGTGTCTGTCCCTGGAGCAGCTCCTCTGGTTTAGTGCTGTGTTAAAGCAGCTCAAGTGCTCCAAGGCTGCTCAGCAATGAGAACCACGCTGCAATAAATGGGAAAACTAAGGAGAGTCAGCTCAAGAACACTCTCCTCAACCAAACTAACAGACAAATAGAAATGCACATTTTGCCTTTTATGGATAATAATATTTTGTCTGTAAATAACTAAGAGTGCCTTTACCTGTAACATTTGGAATTGCCCTGTTTTCAAGCCATCTGCATTTCACAAACTATCATCTCCCCCGGATAAGTGCAATAAATTTTAAGTATAACCATGATAAACTGTAAACACCTTATTAATCTGCATTATTTTCGGCTTGTGTAACTTTTTGACTCAGTTGTGTGTTACAGGAGATTTTCTGACTGCCAACACAAACTTGTGCAAGCCTCAAAAAGCTACAAATAAATTACAGCTTTCTTGTAAGCTCCCTTTAGGCACTGGAAGCCACCTTATGTGGGACCCTGGGAAAATGGAAGATGTATAAATTTCAGCATTTATTTTAGGTGATACAGAGGTGTGGGCTTCACTAACTCAGCATCTTAGCCAGAGATGCCTCAAGAGATGTCTGGTACCAGAGTGGTGACAGTATTTATATTAACAGGGAGTTGGTGGGGTTTTTTTCTCTCAAGAGCAATTCATTGACTGAAATGATGTAATTTGGTTAATGAAATACAATGAACAACACAAACTGCTGTCTAAAAAAGTCATGTTGTTTAAGGGCTTTTGTACTGGTTATCCAGGTTCTTTGTAATTTTGGCATAAGGTACACGTTGTTGTACTTAGGGGCAAACTCTGCTGTTACTGAAGTGTTCCACTGATTCCAATACAGCTGTCCCAGAATATCCAGCTGAAGAAAATGGTTGTTTCTGTCTAAAATCTCCTCAGTGACTTAAAATGTGCCTGTAAAGCCAGATAAAATCTCTACTCCTCAGACTGATACTGCAGAACAGTGAGAATTAGTTACCTTTTAGTGCCTTTTAACAAGCCAAATGCTGCTACAAGGTTACCAGATGGTGCACATTAACACTAAAATAGGTATCTTTGAAGAAAATAAAACATGCTATAGAATCATAGAACTGCTAATAACTGTTAATTAATTTAATGTGTTGCTGCTGAAAGAATGTGAAAAAGTAGATCTGTGATACCTGTATAACCAAACATCCTCCAGAACCAGTAAAAGAAAGTAAGATACGGATAGACCTGCTCTAGATTCTTCCAGTTTTAAATTTGGCTTCTTCCCCATGTGTTTAAAAATGGAGGCAGACCCAAGGGATTAGTTCTCAGAGCTGAGCTGAAACCGAGTGCACTTGACAGTGGCAGAACTGCATCAGAGCTTGTGTTCAGCCATGTGTTTAGGAAATGCAGCACAGCCAGAAAGATTGTCAAAAGATGTCCCCATTTGTGGCTGATGCTACATAACAACTTCTGCTGGGGATAAAAAAAAAAAAGAAAAGAAAAGAAAAGAAAAAGGAAGGATTCGCAGAGGAGCCTTTGGGAGGAAAGGATTTTGCAAATATGCATTTTAATGGCCTGTGGTAAGTTCCTGCAGTCAGAGCCCTCTGCCTGTCCCTCTGTGCCTCTCTCTTCTGAGCCCTCTCCTTTCCCTGTGTGTGGAGGAGATGAGATGAGGCACTTGATGATGAAATGAAGAAAGTGCAGTCACTGTGGCTGATCCTGCTAGTCACAGAGGGACGCTGCCAAAGAGTTACCTCGTGTGTGAATCTCAGCACTGAGCTGGAGTGCAACCTGAGCTCACTCTGCCCTGAATTCCCATGCCTTGAGGCACTTGAGAGCCACTGAATCCAGCAGGGCTGGTGAGTGCCTGCCCCTGTTCTGAGTGGGGCTGATGCCTTGGAAGGCTGACCTGAAACAGAGACTGGACAATAAAGTAGGTATTTATTGAAAGGCCTTTAGGATACACCTTGGGCAGGACAAGAGCCTGGCCAGGGCTACACCCAAGGTGGACCCAAAATGGTCACAAAATGAACAAACAGGTCATGAGGTCCCACACTTTTATAAGTTTTGGTCCATTTCCATATATTGGGGTTTAATTGTCCAATTACAGCTTCAGGTTGTGAGGTCCCATCCTTCTTGTTCCTCCCTCCAGCCCACCCTTGTTTGTGATTTTGGGCCTGAAAGTTGTCCTTGGTGTGCAGCAGGAAAAGGATTTGTTTTGTGTCCCTGCTCTGTGCAGAGCTGAGTGACACTGACTGTGAGCTCAGAACTGCACCCCTGGGCAGCACAGAACCTGAAATACAGGAAAGCTCAAACTTAAGGCATCACAGCCTCTCCTGGCTGTGGCTTCTTCTCTGTGTAGCAATGCTTTACAAGCCTGTTGTAGTCCTAATTTATCAGATATAATGTGATCTTATCTGCAGGGAGCCTTGGCTCCATCACACATAGTCTGGGGCTCACTGAATGGGGACACCTCTGCAGGTAAAACAAATGTTGGAACCCTGGAAACTGAGAATTTCAGGCTTTCTGTTCTAACAAGCACTGACCCTCAAGAAAATACTGCATTTGACCTGAGGCCAGAACTTTAGAACAGGCTTCCAAAGTTGAGTGATAGCACTGGGATTATGCCTGTGTAGTTTGAATGGAAGTGTGGAATATCACAGAGAAGAAAATGTAAAGTTTAAGGCTTTAAAATATATTACTATATAAAAAGCAACATAGAAGATTTAAGGTAAGATTTAAGGTAAGCTCAGTCTTTCTTTTTCACCTTCTTCTTCATAACTTTAGATAGTTTCTTGTAATTAAGTAGAAAAATCCTCATTGCAGACCACAAATAGTTAGTTATTAAGTTAAATGTAAAAATAATTTCAGTGTCCTTTCATAGTTAGACAATTTGTGCTTAAAAGACCTTAGAAAGAAATAGAAACAAAGCCACTTTGTTAGCTAGAACTCACAAACAGACCCAGCACAGTCACAAATCTAGACAATAATGAAGCTGCTGAAGTGGCCTAAGTGACATGGGGACCTGGCCCACAGTGTGTTATGGGTCTACTAAAAATGCAATCTTGTGGATCTTCCCAAAATGCAGAGACTGCCTGGTTGCTTGCTGGAGCTTTTTCCTGAGACTGTGACACCAACATAGGTGTAAGTCCAGAATTACTGACCTGGGAGTGAACGGAATTATCTCCTTAAGGCTGGTTAGGCAGACTAGCTGGCATATTCCTGATGCTTGGGGGTTTTTTCCCCTTGTTTGGAAATACTAAATGCTGTTTGTTTGGCTTTTTTCATCTTTCTTCATTACCATCTTAAGAGTTACTCTGTGATAGGAGCAGCTGTTCTGACTAGAAGTTATTAGGGTTTATTCTTCATTTTTAATGCTGTTTTTAAGCTTGGAACTCAATTTTATTAAAGAGCTTGCTTAATCCAGCCCTATAAATTTCTTGACTATTCCAAGAACCTTGGAATGTTGCTGCATCTGAGATATTTTTTCATTTTATGGATAAGCTTTCCCCTGGCCCCAAACACAACTGAAATAAAGCTAGCCCATGGTTACCTGGAATTTTGCAGGCTCTGTCTTCAAGATAATCTTTATTTTATTATGGTTTCTATTTTTCTAATATTTTTCAGGCTTTATTCTGGGAGCGAGAGCTGTCCAGCTTCTTGATTCATTTTTCTTGGTTTCTGTATTATCTATTCTTAGTGGTAACAAGGACAAAATGTGCTAATATAGGTTAATAATCGTGCTATCTACAGCCTTTTATACCATCTTTGTACATAAACCATCCCTTCTTCCTGTAATTTATCACCTTGTGTGGTTGAGAGATGTTTCATTAAGTTTAGGTGAGGTAATATGTTGCTAACAGGGCTTGAAGAGGGAGGGCTTTTTCCTTGGGTTGTGTTCATATTCAATCACATTCCTTTAGGAAAAAAAAAATTAACTCAGATTGGATCATGAGACAGTGTCAGGGAGAGGAGTGAGTTACTGCACCTGGCGCCAGCCCAGCACTGCCTGATGGTGCACAAAACACATCCTGATGCTCACAAACCAGCAGCTTCATTATTCCCCACCTTTTCTCCTAAGCTGTGCTTTTGGCACTGTTTTACCAACCAAGAAGATGCTGTGGCTGCTGAAAAAGACCCCAGAGTTTGCAACAGCAAAGAAATGACAACCTAGACAGGTGGCAGGGAGAAAACAAAACAAAACAAAAAAAATCTTCCTTTATTCCCACTCAGGCAGTGATTTCCTCTGATATTCCCAGTGCTAGGAAGTTGAAAGCCTCTAGGTAATGCTGTGCCCCCGATGCTGCAGAGCCTGGCACTGCCTCATCACCCCCTGCCTGAGGAGTATACTTGGAGCACAGCAGCTCTCTCTCACTGCCCTGAATTAAATACCAACAATTCACATGGCCCTGAGCCTCTGGAGCAGTTTTCCAGCATCCTCCCAAGGCAATGACAGAGCAAAGACCTTGGATCACAGCGTTCCCTCACTGCAGCAGTTCAGAGACAAGAAATATTGCTCCCAGTCAATGCCTCTTTGATATTCCACCACCACTGCCACCAAAGGGCTGCCCCACCAGGCAGTATTTTGCCATGGGATAACAAAATACTGCTCACACAGGGATAAACAAGCCATAAATGTGACTTTGCCAACCCAGCAGAGCTCTATTCAACAGCCAGGTAAGGGCTGAGAGACTACTGCTAAGCTGCCCTGCAGTTCTTCACAGATCTTTATAGATCCCAGAGCTTTGTTTTGGAGGAGCCTGTAATTTGTTACATCCACTTTTCCCACGAAGCAAAGCTTCCCTTGGAAAAAAGTGTGTATTAATTCTTGCACCAGGAAGAGTCTCCCACAAATCTGTATCAGGGGATCTGAAGAGCCATGTCAGACTTCTGGGTTTGGGGTTTCAGACAGACCAGAGGCAAACACATTTTGGATGATGCAAGGGCATGCTGTAATTGGGGCTTAGGAGGTGGGTATAGTAGGCACATTGATGGATGCTGGGTAGATAATAATGGTTTTTTGAAACTAAACTCCTTAGTCAACAGATCTACAGGGAGCCCAAAAGTTTACTTGGGTAGCAGCACAAACAGGATTTTTTTTCTCCTATAATAGTTCATCAGCTGAATCCTGAGAACCCATCACATCTGACTGAAAATTCACTGTACAGAGTGCCCAGAGCAGGCAAGTGCTAAGAACACTGCTAGAGATCAGTAAAGACAATTCTCTGGGAAGCATCTGGGATAACTCCTGACTTCTCACCTGTCTATATGTTCAGTTACAAGCATGGCATGTTTGTGCTTGCTGTGATGCAGTTCTTGGCTTGACCCCCACCAGCATCCTAGGAAATAACAGGTTTTATGCTGACCCAGGAGAAGAAAGGAGCCTTATTGACAGTGCCTTATTGCCACTGTCAGGAACCTGGTATCTGTCACTGCCTTAATCTTGATGCTACTTGCCAAGTCCAGGAGATGTTTCATCCCAGTTCTTTTTCACCTAGATTTAAGATTATTTGGGGACTGAGGCAATGGGGAGGGAGGAAAGATTTTCACAGTTAAATGTAATCATTAGCTGAAGTGATCTTTGATTTCTCTGTTGTTTAGTTTAATTAGATGGAATTCATTTTGAAGGCAGCCACCAGTGTCAAAGGCATGTTAACTATAACTGTGAATTATTACTGCATCAATAAAAATAATGAAAAGCTTGGGTGCTAATGGAGCCATTAGGCTTTGAAGCTGCTTCTCTGTTTTCAGACATTATCCTTCTTCCTTATTGTGCCTCTCAAATATTTCCACACTGAGAACTTGGGGCCATATTTTTCTTAACCTGTTCTATTCTTCAGAACCTCCTTTTGCTCAGGAGTGTTTCCGACCAGGTTCAGCCTTTCCTTTACACTTTGGACCCCTCCTATTAACATGGAAATGACTCACACCCATCAGCCTGCTCCCCTTGGTGACACAGTGCTCCACAGACAAAATTCAGAACTGCCACAGAACTCCTTGCTGCAGATGCCTGCTCCTAAACCTCTGCAGAATCTACATTTTATACTGTGAGATTTTTGAGAACTGAATTGTTGTTTCTTTTGACTTAAACTCCCCCATCAGTGGTAGCACAGGGCTGGCAATGAGCTTGTACCAGCAAGTCTAAAATCAAGGGCTGTCAGTGGTAAGGGCTAAACTTCACACTGGTTTCTGCACACAGGACAAAAACTGTGAGTAGGGAAATTAAGCTAAATCACATTGTCTCAAGAAAGTTATGGGATTTGGGCAAGAATAAAATGGTTTAATGCAACCTTCATTTTCTGCTTCACAAAAGGCTGTCTCTACACTGTGGATCTGAACAAGATCAAGGTGGATTTTCACTCATCAGCTCACCTAAAAGAAGATTTTTTGAGGCCAAATTTTAGGTTCACTAGCACTATCCAGTGCAACAATCTTCTACCAATCTGATGATTAGCAACTAAGACTGAACACTTGCCTTTTATTCTCTATAGTTCCCTCTTCACAACCACACTCCTCCAGAGGCTGTCCCTGTAAACTCCTTTTGGAATCCATATGGATCACGTTGATTCAGAAACCCTTTGAGCCATCAGAACAAACCCAAAGCACAGCCACAAATCCTAAGACCCCTTTCACTTTTTATCCTCACGATTGAGGAATTGCATTTGTAGCCCCATCTGTGAACCAGCTTAATTTGGAGCCATCTGCCACGGAGAGCAAATTGCTAAGTTTGCCAGATACCAGAGAGAGAGATGCTCGTACCCTCCCTGTGTAAACAGCTGATGTCAGCCCCGATTGTTGTGAAGAAAACAGCCACCGTGGAGGTGCTCACGAACGTGGAGTCATTCAGATGACTGATTACAGCTCCTTAAAGGAGGAAGGAGGGCTCAGCAGGCAGCACAGAGCGTGTCTGGTGTTGCTGCAGGCACAGCCCCGGCAGGAGGGCAGAGGAGCAGGAGAGATGTGAGAGCTGTGACGCACCTTCAGGGGGCTGCTGCCACCACTCCACTCCACACTGCTCACCCGAGCAGCTCCGAACAATGGGCCCTTGAACGCCTCATCTGGAAAATTTGTACTCCTTTCAACAGGTTTTGAAGTGTGAGGAAATACAGCTATTACTGGTAAATTGAGGGTGAATCAAATACTGGGGGGAAATGGGAGTTTTCAGACGGGAATGTGAATTTCCTGCTCTTCGCTGGCGAAGGGTAGGTGCAGCCTCCAGCTTGGCTGAAAACATAACTCACTGAATTGATGTTTGTATTGTAAAAAAAAATCCATCTGATAGCACTTTTAGGGGAAAAAAAAACCCAGCAAAACTCAAAGATCAAATAGGTTGAGAGACAGAAGATTTAACAGGGAAGGAGAATTCATTCAGCAGGTTTCATACACATTCCCTTGCTCGTACAAGGGAGCATAACTACTGTGTAGTAGTTATGAATTATGAAAAGTAGGAGTTATGAATTAAGAAAAAACCCAATAATTTAAAATTCCCTGTTCATTTCAACCCCATAGGACCCCAGCCAGGTCTCTGTTTTTCTGCATGCTTACTGCCTTGTTTTGCCATTGCATGTACTGCACCTGTCCCATGCACAGACAACTTTGCGTTTTAACATTTCCACCCTCAAAGAGAAAAGCCAAAAGTCAATGCTGCATCTGCAGGTGCTAATTATTGCTATTTCAAACCTATCCCTGCTCTTTCTGATGGTAGTTCAGTGGTCTGTTGTCTTAAACAACATGACAGTCATCACTCAGGATGGACTGCCATGCCAAGTACACCTATAGTGCTCCTCTGCCACTATGCACTACAACATCAGCCTCTGCACTGCCCAGAAAATCAAACAATAACTATCCCAACTCCAGATGAGGCTCACTTTTATTTCCTGGAAAATGCATGTTTGCTGACTGCAAATCTCTGCAGGAAAACCCTCCAGGTTCCACAAATATTGGTTTGTTTTGTTGTTCCTCTTAATATTCATGAATAGCTTCATTTCCAAAGGCCTGTCATAATTTTTGCATATTCACTGCTTAGAAAGGAACATCCAAAACTTGGATAATCCTTGTATATCAAGCCTTGTTTGGGAAAAAACAAGCTATGCTACAGTTTAAGTGACTGTGTGGCTGGTCAAAGAGAGTTATGGTTTATAAAAAGCTTTGCGGAGTAATTGGAGTAAATTATGTAACACGTGGAAATTACAAGTGAACTTGTAAAAATCACAAAATTAAGGGAGCTCCTTGGTGACTGAAGAGGAGGATGGGTCCTTCAAGCTTGGGCTTTACTCTGCTGGGAGTGAAGAGCATCAGAACATCTCTGTGCTCTCCCCATGGTTGCACCATGGTGACTTTCTCACTGACCCCAAAACTTCCCATAGCCAACAGCCTCTTCCAAAACAGCTGTAAAATTATTATTATCATTATCCTGCCTGTGGCTGGTGAAGCCTCCTCCCCAGCTCCACCAGCAGACCCACAGCTCTGAGCTGTCCAGACTGGGCAGCACAGATATGAGAAGAAATGCTAAAAGATCTTAAAATAGCCCACAAACCTCGCTTGAAAACAAACCTAAAGAGAAACACATCCACTCGAGCACATCACTGCTGATGTCTCCAGCAGCTCTGGAGCGAGGTGGTTCATGCTCTCGGGCTGCACATGTAAACAGAGCAATTTGCTCCTGTGCCGAGTGCGGGTTGTTATAGTTACTGCCTGTGACTTGCCCCTGCCATTGTCACGGCATTCGCAGTAAATGGCGCTTAAACAGCAGTCTAGCAGAGGTTTGCAGAATAATGACTCATAAAAATTCACTTAATCACAGGATCTGAGCCTCTGTGCCGCCCAACCCCTTCATCCATCCCCCCCCCCCCCCCCCCCCCCCCCCCCCCCCCCGGCCCCCACATCGTCAGTGAGACCCTGATTCTTTTACATAAGGAGCACAGCAAAGGTCACTACGTGGATTTGAAACTTCTGCTCCCTGAAAAGGTCACGGTCCAGGTGGAGAGCAGAGCTCTTCCCCTCGGGCAGCTCTCAGAGCCGGGTCTGGAGCTCTCCTCTTAGAGGCTGTGGCTGATGTGAACCTCCCTTTGCAGGTCCAGTCTGTGAGGGGCTACAGTTTTCTACCTTGTTTTGGGTGTCTCTTTTCCCAACTGTGAAATACGAGGTTCACTCTCCTGGTAAAATTTAAAAGTTTAATAAAGGACAATAGGAGACAAAGATAATAAAACAAATTTTAACGGCCGGGTGCTTGGCATTCAGCCAAGAGCACACCTGCTATTTCAGAGACACCCTTTATATACCTTTCCTATTGCATCAGCCTATTGCACATTCATAAACAATTATGCATATTTAAACTTTTCCCCAAACTAGTTTACATGTTCCAGAAACTGTTTAGCTCCTCCTCGGGTCTGCCTTTTTAGAGCACGTGCATTTCTTGGTTGTGGTTTTAGTTTGTTCTTATTATCACCCTCCAGCTTGGGTTTTGGTCCACGCTTTCTACAGAGAGCAGGTGCTGAGAGAGTTGGCATATCAGTAGCAGGGGTCTTCATCATAGATTGTTCATTGGATGTTATCCCAGCCAAGCAGGCAGTTCAATTACCACAAGCATAACTATATCAGCTGTTTCACTACTATGTCTAAGTTTAGTTAACAGCAGATATAAAAACGATATCTTTATAGCAAATCTATCCAATTTAATATTATATATATAGCATCCATTTTAATGTTTGCAAAAAAGCCAATATTATAATATGTATTTATAACACTAACCAGATCCAGCCACTCCACGAGAGGCTGGAATGAGGCAGCCTGTAAGAATTGCTGTCGGGACTGTGATAAGGCTGAAGATACACACCCATGAAATGGATTAGGCTGGATGATGCTGCTCAGCTGCTTTTGAGATGCAAAGACAACAATTAACAGAGCTGACGTGAGCAGACGCAAATGGGAAAATGGGAACAGCTCTTCATGCCCGGCAGCCAGAGAGACACACCAGGCTTTGGGAGAGAGGGAAACAACAGCCTGCTCAGAGCCAGGCAGCAGGAAAATAGAACCAATAGATTCTCCCAGAGCCCAGGTGAGTGAACATTTGATAGGGAGCTGCTCCTGCACCCGGAGTGCAGCAGAGACAGACAGTCCCTGAGGACAAACAGGCTGCCACACACGAGCCAAGGAGCTGTCCCCACACAGGCCTGTGCAGGCAAACTGAACCCTCTCTACATTTAATTAATAGATTGTACTGAACCTAATATATAAGAAGTGCACTGATACCATCTTACGAAATTCACAGCCAGACAGAAACCTTCCGATGAGGTGCGATTTTTTTTTTTTTTTTTTTTTTTTGTTTGTTACTACTGGAACAAAAAAGCAGGGTTTCTACATGATTTAGAACATCTAAGGAACTGATGAGGACAAAGCTGTGCTAATCTGCTTTATCAGGTGCTTTTTGTGGAAGCAATTAGGTGTGAGTTTCCCAAAGGACCTTCTGAGAAAGGGTCCAGCAAGGACAAATAATTGAAAACTGCTGTGGAATTAGCATCAGGAGCTTGCGTTCAGAAACCCCTCCTGTAACAGCTTTGTGATTTGACAAAATAACCAACTTTGGCCCAGCTTGTCCTGTCACTACACATGAAATAAATGTTCACCACCATCACTGCATGAGCAGTCAGTGGAACAGCTGAAAGGGAAGTCCAGTCCTGCAGCCCTCTAGCAGCAAACACTTCCTGCAGTCTCCAGAAGAGCCTGAACCCCAGCCAGGGAAGTTAATCCAAGTTTGTTCATAGAATCTTGCACCAAGCCAGTGCCAGTTTAAAATACACTGATGAAATCTGGTCTTGTAACAAACCTTGTAAATAAAGCTGAAACTGGCACTGCATCTCTTCTCCCCCACACGTGCTCTCCTCCAACTTGTAAACCCTGCAGCAGATCCAGTTCTGGCTACAGAGGGAGAACTGGCACAGAGATAACAAAAACTGGAACAGGCCTACTATGAAATGGATCAGTGAACTAGAGACACTGGAGCTGAATTTCAGCTGTAATAAATCAGCCTCGTTTCACAGACCTCTGTCTCTGTCCAGTTAAGCCAGCAGGGCTGTGGATTTGAGTGGACACAAGTTTTGGTGTTCAAGGGATGTCACAGAAATCCAGATGAATCCCATCACTCGCTTTCCACAACATTCCAGGAGAAACTTGTCATTAGCCTGCTATAATCCTCATGCCACTGAAAAAAACTTTTCTATTCTGCTTTCTCTCCAGCTGAGCTGCAGGATGCTCAGATATAAGACCAAGGAAAAAATGGCTCATTCTTAATGGATGGTCTTACTTACATTTTGTCAGATGAAAACTCAGTACTAACATTTCCATTTTTAAGTCAGATAGAGGAGTTTCATTATCTCTCTAGTTTTTAAACCACACATTAGAATCACATTGCTACAAGCATGCACAGTGCTGCCATTTCTGAATAATAAGCTGAGCACTCTTGAGTTTTCTCAGGATTGATCCTTACTGTTTGCTTTGGCTACACAAAATTACTATTGAAAAGCTATGTGCTATGGGGCCTATGCATGGGAGACATTTTCTTCTATGATTGATTGGTATTAATCTTTCATACGCAGAGGGATATATTCCCTTTAAAAGGAGGCTTGATATACAAGGATTATCCAAGTTTTGGATGTTTCTCTTTAAGCAGTGAATACATAAAAATTATCAGTGGTCAGCGATGTTCATAAATTATTCTAGTTATTAGCAGTAGTGCTTAATAGTGCTTAAAAATGAGAAGAAAACCAGAAAAAAAACCTAGCTGGGGTAGTATAGACACTTGAAGGGACAGGATTCAGACTCAGTGGTTTTTCCACAGAGATCCTTATGTAACTTAGGGATGGCTTTGCAGCTAAGGATCCTTCCTACAAGTCACTGCTGTAAGTTATGTCCTGCCTCAGCACTGCTGCCCTGGAGCTCTCTGGAGAGGGAGACCAGGATGATCTGTCTGCACTACGGTGAAGGACTGAAACCCAGCAGACTGTTTGCTTGCTTGCAGCTGTAAATAAGCTTGTGTGCTTTCAGGATTTACTTATGGAAAGCAATTCCATTCAATATCAGCACAACAGCATGGCCATAGTTCATATTTACAGATTGTAATATAATTTCAGAGGTCCACAAATTCCTTTAGAAAGCGCTTGTCTATAAATCAACCTATAAATCAGTGTGTCCACCAAACACTGTGGGGCTGGAAAGAACACTGAGTAAAAGAGAAAAAAACTGAGTGTTTAAGTCAGGCAGAACATGTTTGCTCAGGCTGGAGAATTGCCATCTAAACAGGGCTGCTGTGGGCATTTAAAGCCATGGATCAACATCAAGTGTCATAGCTGAGACAGCCACAGCACTCAGAGTGCTTCAACAAAAACTTCAGGAGGCTTCAAGTATCAGCACCACATTACCTAGAAGTCCTTCATACCTTTTCTATGTAGCAATCCTATGGGCAGCTCCACACAGCTCTGGCTCTTTCTCCTTCTTCTCTCTTCCTTCTTCAGTTCCAGCTCACTGTTCTCTGTCCCTGGCAAGGCCACCTAACCTTGTCAGTCCTTATCTGTCCCTCACACAACCACCTGTCGCTCTGTCCTCACAGCACAGACTCCAACTGACTCTCTACCAACTCACTCTTTTATCACACCCATGGCTGTGAGGGCAAGGCTGTTCCCACTCGTTGGTAATTAACACAGCTGCAATATATCGGAGGCAGGATTGCCTTTAGCACTATCTCTGTGTTACCACAATCAAGTAAAATTGTGGTAAATTTTACCACAACTTTCTACAGATTCAAATTGGGACTGTTAACTTGAATTTACTTTAAGAAAAACTGTAACTACGGGAGTATGTGTGAAACACCACAGTAACTGTGCTGCTCGAAGTTGAGCAGCAGCTCTTTCCTAAGTGTAATGGATATGATGGATAAATTCGTGTATTAAAATATAAGAAATGTAATAGATGTAGTGAATAAAACAATGTATTAGAAATATTGTACTTCGTAACTTTGAAACTGCAAAGTAAGCCCTGGTTTTGGGAATGGGAAAGGTGTTTCCAAATACCAGGACTTACTTTGCAACTGTGAAGTAACAGATTGAAACTTAAATTTACAAGAGAAAAGGGTTGGCTTGCTAGGATGTGGCTCGTTGATCAAATCAGACTCCGTGCACTTGGACCATCAAGTGGCTGATGGCAATCTCGAAGGAGGACCCAAAGATGTGAAAAATCACCATCCCAAAAAGAGGTTCCAAGAAAATCCTTTCAGACATGTCCCAGTGCTGAGAAATCTATTCAAGATTCATCACTAAGTGAAAGACTGTGTTTGAATATGAGGACTAAAACAGAAACACAATGAGCACAGAAAACAGTATAAAAATCAGACTCAAAAACCCAGCTGGTGTGGACAGGGCAGGATCACACCCTTGCTGTCGGCCGCCTGTCTCACCCAGCACTCCATCAATGTTGCGTGTGGCTGTCTCAGATAGATTTTTTGAAATTGGAAAAATAAAACTTTGTTCTTTTTTATCCCATTGGCTAATATTCATTTATAACACTAAGGCAGGATAACAGCTCAAAAACGAACGGGAACACTCAACCAACCTGTTTTTCACCACTGGGCTTCCTGTAGTTGAGCAGCAGCTCCACAGCTCCCACCACCTCTTTCCGTATGGCGTAGAGCAGCGCGTCCCCCACGTAGACGCTGTGGCTCAGCAGCAGCTCCATGATCTCCAGGTTCTCATTCTCTATGGCTATCAGGAGGGCGCTGCGCCCCAGGGGATCCATGCAGTTGATGTTGATGTTGTAGTAGATCTCTGCCTCCTGCAGGGCGTGTTTCACGCTGGCATAGTCCCCCTTCTCCACGGCGCTGAGGTAGGCTTTCTCTTCCGAGGAGAGCTCTGCCTCCGCCCGCACGATCTGCAGTGGGATCCGGTCTCGGTACGGGGAGAAGTTCACCTTTTTGTAGTATAGCTGGGCCATGGTTCATAGTGACCAGGCAACCTGGGAGGGAGGAGAACCACACGTCAGTGACATCCCATTATCGTTAGGATTCAGGACTGTAGTATCATGTGGCTACAGTGTTCATCGTGTCCAGGGAGATGCAGGTGCCGGCAGGGAAACAGAGGAAACAAGTCTCTGCTTTGTTAAGCAAGAGAATCCATTTTATTTCTCCCCCCTCCTCGAGCTGGGGAGGGAGGAGAAGGCAAAAAGCAAGAGGGCGAGAGAGAGGGAAGGGGCAGGTTGGTGGGGTTTTATCAGGTATTGCAGGGGAGGAGTCTTAGGGTTTGGGTCAAGGGAGGAGTAAACATAAGTAAGATCAGATCCACACAGGACAGCTCATGTAACGACACCTAGAACTCTGATTTCTTCAGAGGGTTTATAGAAAAGTTTATTGAAAGACAGATGATTTTATACAGTGTTTGGGTACAATGAATAGGATTGGTCCTTTAGGACACCACCTTTTTGTAAACATCTCTACCAGTAAACAAAACTGGTGTCAGGAGGACGGTATCTACAAGGATTGTTTTGGGTTCCTCCTTATGATTTCCCAGGCCAGACTGAGAGAGTTTGTCCTTGACTTTCCCACAGGCTTCAAGGCACTGCCTGGATCCTAAGAATCCATGTTCTGACCACTGTCAGCTCCCACACACAGCCTCACAGGGGACATGTGTGGGAAATACTAAAGGCAAGAACATTTTCAGAAGCTGTAATGGCAGGCCTCAGAAACAGAAAGAACAGGTAACTCAGAGTTAGATGCAGCTGCAAAGTTTGAAAGCAGAAAAGATGCAATGATACAGCAAGCAAAGACATGAAACAATAGATTGGGGTTTTAGGCTTGGCTAGAATAGACCTTAAGACTGCAGAAAAATATGCTTAGCAAGATAGTAGAAGGTTTTAAGCTCAATAATGGAGTATTGTATATTGTTAATAGAAAGCACACAAGCAAGCATTGTTTGCAGCAGGTGTATGTGTGCTTTCAGTGACTGGCTAGAACAATTGTCTGTGAGCTTTAGCAATGTGGTATTGGCTGGAAAACCTTTAAAATGCCCTGTAACAAAGAGATCTTTGGCTACTGCTGGCAAAACGTGAGCTGTTGCCATCTTTCAATTGTCTAACTCTGTTATGAGGCTGATGCTGCAATAAAGCTCAAGGAACATCTCCCAGTGGTCCTGTCCCATTTGTGCAAAACGCCAACACAGGGACAAACTTCCAAAGGGCCATCAGGGGAAAAGCTCCCCATACCTTTTTAGG
This sequence comes from Trochalopteron elliotii, assembly GCA_024734555.1. Classification (NCBI taxonomy): domain Eukaryota; kingdom Metazoa; phylum Chordata; class Aves; order Passeriformes; family Leiothrichidae; genus Trochalopteron; species Trochalopteron elliotii. The sequence goes on from JANPWX010000544.1 coordinate 617,100, forward strand.
ATGTTGTGTTCTTAACACCCCCTGAGCAACCCCACCTTAAAGGGCTACCTGAAAGCATAAAGGTGGCACCACCACTCACAAGGACAGAAACTCAATATAATTTTTTTATCTTGTTTAAACACTATGCCATTGATGTATTTTGTCTGGTCAGAAGCGAGATCTTGATGATTATGGGTTATCTATCACATGCAAATAGGTGGATTTCTCATCGTTGCTTTATTTCCCACTCAAAGTTCTTTTTATTTCCTCCTTTTCCACTGCTAAGACATGTCCTCAGCATCTCTGAACTGTCAGTGACGGGAGCTGCTGATTTACACCCTCCTCTTTACAGTAATAGATTCATTTTGAACATTTTTGCTGCTGCTTCTCTGCTTCCATCCCTTAAAACAGTCTTTTATTTTTCCTTAGTGTTTACTCTTTGACTAGGTCACGGTTTTATTTTTAAAGCCTGCGTGTTTTTAAACATTTTTTTCTCACTCTCCTCATTTATAAATAGGACCTCAAGACAGGCTGATGTAGAAAGCTCCCACCCTTGCTCTCCAAAGGCAGTGATGTTGTTTTTGTGGCCTAGGAAAACAAGAAGTAAATCCTGCCCTGGAACAAGTGCAGCAAACTGAATGAATTGAGGTTCCTTCCCACGCCTCAAAGATCGCAGCAGGTGACTGGAGTCATAGGAGACATGGGCTGGGTGTTCACAGGTAAGGAAAAAAGGAACCAGGCTTGTCTACCTCTGCTTGGCACTGACAAACCACACCAGGTCAGCGCCAGGGGCCACCAGCAGCTGTAACTAATTGTGTGACTTCTTCCATCTCCTTGCCCAAAGCTCACAGCTTCCTGCAGCAAATCAGCAAATTTTGGTCCGTTTTTGTCGCAAGTATGACACAAAAGAACAATACTCACCATCAGGTTGAGAGCAAGGAAAAGAAGGAAGTTCATTTTGGGAATTTCAATTTATATAGTTTTTGGAATTTGGTCAGGGATTGGGGGACAAGAGGAACACCCCTCTGACCCCAGTGGTCAAACCAGCAGTCCATCACAGAGAAAAATGCAAAAACAATCTACTTTGTTTATGTTAAAATGCGTGAGAAAACTCCAGTAGAAATATGTAAACAAAATTAGAAGGTTGAAAATCAAAGCGACACATTTTAGTGCCCTATCCTGGGGGAGAAGGAGGTGCTGACAAAAGAAGATGAGGAGGAGGCTGTGGTGGCTGCAGAGCAGACCCGGGGCTCTGCAGGTACCACCCCCTGCTGCCCCAGGCAGAGCCTGGCTGCATTTCTCCTCTCCAGAGTGGGTGGATCTGAGCTCCAGCCCAGCTGACACTGCAGAACAGTGGGAGGCTGGAGCAGACAGTAAAGCTGCATCTGTGAACTTCCTGGGGAGCCAGGGATCTGCACCAGCCTCTCTGGCACCTCGGGGAATGGGCTTGCTCAGGATCTCGCTCTCCTCCACGTGCCAGAGAAGTTTTTGTGTTTGTTACATACCCAGGGATGCTGTCACACTGCTCACATGTGTCTCTCTGCACAGGCAGGACCACAGAACCCAGTGCCTCAACCTCAAGGCACACACAAAGGCACTGGAGGCAAAAGGAGCCATAATCTGAATAGAAACCAGAAATATTTTGGCTTATTTTCTACAGGAACATCATGCCACTAAAGCTTTTAGAACTAAGGAAGAACCTCAGTGACTCAGAAGCTTCAAGTTTCAATAAACTGCATGTATAACCAACTACTCTGGTTTTCAAAAGCACTGAGGACCACAGGTCATTTTTAAATTTTGTTTTTGAAAACGTTATTCCTCTGGTATCCAGCTAATTCCTACTGGAACACTGACAGGAGACAGAGGGATGCAGCACAGGCCTGGTAACAACTAAGGACCAAAGAGATCTTTGGGAAAGTAAGGATAAACCCAAAGGGGAAGGGAAAGGCTGTCCTTGTGTGACAGTCTGCCTGATGGGAGCAGGGAACACCAACCAGTGGGACTGGTGCCAGAGGACAGTAGTCACCGTGTAAAGGTCTCCTGGGGGAATCTGTTGGCTCCAAAACACATGGGGGATTCTGGCAACAAGTGCAGCTGCTAAAGTGGAATTGGATATTTTTCACTGCTCTTTAGTTTAATTGGACGTTTTGTAGATGGTGAGTAACATTTGCAATGAGTTATAACAAATGTCACCTTATGAAACATCATGCCAAAGCTGGATCCCTTTCTTTCCCAACAGTTTTGTAGAAAGGAAAGAAAGCTTCAAATATCTGAACTCCTCAGAGAGACCTCATCTCCCAGTACAACCCCAGTCCAGAGAAAGCTAATAATGTTAATACCTCAAGTATATAGGAAGCTGCAAGAAAACCAAACAGGAAAGACTCACAGAATTAATGATCTTCCTGAATTCCCTCTCATGCCAACACCTGCACAGCCTGACAAACACATGCTGCTGACTGGGTTTGGAAATAATAGCAGGCAGGATTAAAAGAAAATAATAAAAATGTCTGCCTGGAGTTCATGGAAGATTTCAGCAAAACCTTTATCTGGTGAGCTGCCCCTCAGCCAAAGATCCAGCACAAGTTACAGATGGACCCTCCAGAGCTGATGTCTTTGCTAATCAAAAATTATTTAACAAAGCATCAGTCAAACCTATGGATGGAATGAATGAGCAGAAGATCCCTGCTCTAGCTGTCACCTCTCAGCACCACAATTCTCCCAGGGTCAGCATCTCTTGGTGAGGCAGACAATTCTGGTAGGCCCTAAACACTTGTGTTTGCCAGCCCAGTCCTGTCTCCTGCTTAACACTTGAAAATTACAAAAATATTGATGAAATCCGGGTAAGAGAAGGGGAAGGCAATGCACAGGTGCTGCCTAGAGAGAAGCTGCAGTGACATTCCTGAAAGGTAGCAAAAATAAAAACACAGCCACACTAAAATTTTGGAATCGGTGCAGAGAGCCTGAAAACACGTGTTTTCCATATGAATTCCCTTCACAGAGAGGAATTTTCTGCTCCTTGGGTTACTATTTGGGGCAAGGAAAATTCTTCCCAGCCTATGCCTGACTGCAGATGCCTCAGACAATTTCCAGTGACTGGCTAATGCACTGGTGATACCTGCACCACAAACAGGTGGAGAGAAACCAGAGAACCACAACAAGAGAAATATAATAAAGATACAACAAGATATTGTTGTATATACAATATACAACAATACAATAACTCAAGATACAGGCAGGAGGACAGCATGCAGTTTGGACTCTATCACCTCTCTCCAGCAGAGATGCCCCTCTCCCTGAGTTACTGGTCAAACCTCCAAGCCTTTTCAGCCTGACACCACTTCTGTGGTGCCTGGCCCCAGAAATCAGAGTTTTAGCCCCTGGAAAGCAGCCATACCTGGCAGGAACAGCTGGCCTGGTTTGAGGAAAGAAAGTTGCTGGCCTTGTGCCACTAAAAATTCCATGAGTTGTCACCATAAAACGTTTTTAGGGTCTTTTAGGAGTTGAGCCATCCCTGAGCTGCCACTTTACACACACCACACACTCCCACACACCTCTGTCCCTGGGCAGCCAGAGTGACCTGGGTGAAATGGGATGAGCAGAGCTGAAGGGGAGGCAGCCAGAGCCAGTTAACAGCCATGTATCACCAGGGCCATTACAAAACAGGACCTTCCTGGAGTCTATTTGCTTGGATCATCACCACGAAGCTGATTCAGAGGTGGAAAAGCAGTGTTGCTCCTGGTGGCTGAGCTCGCTCAGTAACAGAGGCAGCAGAGACTCTGGGGGTATTGAATTTAGCTGCCAGCTGATGAGAGCATCTGACAGCCTGAGGAACTGATCAAACACAGACCTTGGACACCAGACCAACAGCAAAGAGTTACCTTTCCTGTTGCTCTTTATCTTCTTTTCTGCCAGAGTCAGGATTAAATGCTCGAAACAGTATTTTGTGTTCAGACTCAGATGTTTATTAATTCTTCTCTCTCTTACCATCCCACAAACCCTGAGTTCTACAGCACTTCAAGCCAACAAACTGAAAAATGACCCCCCTATCTCTTTCTCTACAATGCCTTTTAAGAATAAACTGTCCAATTAAGAAATGACACCTAAATTATTTTTACTTTTACTCCAATAACCAAACACCAGTGACCCACAATGCTGACTTCTCTACCCAATTACAAAATCCCACCCAGACCCATGAAGAAGAAGGTGAAAAAGAAGGACTCAGCCTCTGCCCTAAAACCTCCACCTTGCTTTATATATATATTACTATATTCTAAACCCTTAAACTCTAAGTTTTCCACCCTGTGATATCACACACTTCTATGCAAACTCCACACCCACAATCCCAGTGCTGTCACTCAATTTTGGAAGCCTTTTCCAAGGCCTCAGGCCAAATGCAATGTTTGCCTGGGGGTCAGTGCCTGTCAGCACAGAAAGCCTGAAATTCTCAGTGCCCGGGGTTCCAACACTTGCTGGGACTCTGTATCACACCTGAGAGCAACCAGCAGAGCCTGCCAGGCTGCTCAGAGCACACCTGGGTGTTCCCTCACACCAACAATCAGGTCAAAACTCCATGTGTGCCTTTAAATGCCACAAAAAAGTGTGGCTTTAATTGCCACTCCACCTTCTCTCTCAGACCTGAGAAGGGTTTATGTGCTGGAAAAGCCACCTGCATTTTCCAGCCGTATCAAAGAACTGATCCCTTGCAACACATCTTGCTCCACTGCTTCCCCCCATCCCTCTTGCCAAGGCTGTTTCTTTCTTTTTATTGTTTCAGGGAGAGCATTTTCCTCATTTTGCAATTCTAATCTGGACTCCAGGTCTGGAAATCACGGCCCGTAACAGCGAAAATGGCCTGACTTTCATGGTGCTCACACACTGCCTGCTCAGTACTATTGATCTTTTTAGAAAAGGTTATAAACCTGAGCTATGAAATAGTCCAGAAGGGCCACTTAGGTAAATAATATTACATGTAGTTAATGGACCAATTGAATTTGTGATTGGATCCTTCTTTTAAGTGCTCTAGATCTTATTTACTAACAATGCCTGGCTGAACACAGTATGAGGAAATAAAACCGACTTGGTAATATTCTGCAATTCCCCTCTTTCTGCAAAGATACCCTCTTGTTCCAGAAAATTGCTTTTTCCAAGGAGTTCAGTGGGAACCAGATTACAACCCTAAGTCTCACTGCTTCTCATGATGCCTCTCACCACCAGAAGCAGAATTTTTTCCTGCTGCCTTTAACTGCCAAGAGAGCCAGGACTGAATAAATGTACAACCTCAGATGTGTTTTAAAATTATAAAACTACGGTGACCTTCTGGTTCTGTGGCCGTGTAAATTCCTTTTAGCTAAAGCCCCATGATCTCAGGAAGTTTATATCCAGCTCGTAAGTTATATAAAATATATCATTGACTGGAGTAAGTGCTGTTCCAAACTTGCAGGGCCACAGTACAACACAAAAATGAGAAACTGACAGCTAATAAAACTGGGGATGAGTAATCCACTTCCAGTGCCCAACAGGAGAGAAAGGAAGAGCACTAATAGCATATGTGATAAAAATGCAAGGTTGCAGTGGCCCGTGATTCACAATAGAGATATGTCCTTAGAAGATGCAGAGAAAAACATTTTGTTTTTCACTCATCATCACTCCAGGCCAAGCTAAGAACACATAAATTCCCTGGGGTACAGCACAGACCCTTCTAACCCAGAAGAGTTTGTAAAGTAAAACAACCTCAAACTTCAGATTACAGAATTTGCAGACACCAGAAGAAAATTCTTTGCCAGTAATGCAAAATGTCACAATTTGACTCAAGTCCCAAGTGCAAATCTTAACTTCCTGGGGAGGGTGACAATTATCAAAGATATATATGTTTGATTTGGAAAGGACAACTCTTGGGTAGAAGCTTCTTCCGCTGCATAATCAATTGATGAGTCATGACCAACCCCATATGGGGACATATATACGTGGTTTTATATGTGTGTGTGCTTTATATATACATATTTTTATATATAAATATATATATATATATATATATATATATATATATATATATAAAATAAGCTCCTTGCTGGAAGCTTCAGCTTTGTGTCCTCATGCAAAGCACTGAGGGTTCACCTGGCTCATTCTGTTCAAAGATGAGCAAGCTCCCTTTGCTATAGGATGTTCTCCTCTACGTCTCCTCTGCCACTCAGAGCATAATTCATGGATGGAGAATTTGAGCTGCAGACAGCCAGGCCTGAGCAAAAGTCTCAAATTCTTAGGGTTTCCTCAAGCCTCCTGCATGTCCAGGGGTAGGTTCTGTGTGCTTTTGATGCACCCCAGGGACGGGCTGCAGGTGGACATTTGCCCAGGGCGAGTTTCACACGGCATTGATGGGGTGTTAACGATGCTAAAATTTCATCCCGAGCTCCTCAGCCACGCTGGGCTGGGAAATGGGGAGAGCAGCTCTGCGATAAAAACCAGCTGCAAACCAGATTTCCCTGCAGCACAGCCAGAGGAGTTATCCCTGCACCCGGGGGAAGGAAGCAGAGGTGCAGGACCTGCAAAACAAGGCACAGCTTTGGGAAGGATGACAGCAAAAGCCTCGGTGCAGGGGCAAAAGCAAAGCTCCTCTTTGGGAGACAGCAGGAGGGGGAAGGACTGACCCAGCCATGGAATATTTCAGTATTACCTCAACAGAAATCAGTCTGGGCTACTAAAATGATTAAAATTACTTTCTAGTGATGGAATGGCTGCAGAACATGCTTTTAGCTACTGTTACAATAAAGTATTTACAGTCTGCAGTTCTCTCACTTCTTTCCACGCAGCCATCACGCAGGTGGTAATAAATAAAAATGTACCATTGTGAGAAGATTAAAAAAAAGAAAGCCCTGGAATATATTCATAGTACATATCTTTACAAATGCAGGCAGAACAGAAAGCTCATTTTGTCTGTCTGACGTCATTGCTCTGTCCCCTACTTGTTTGAGACGGGCTGTGTATTCATTTTCCACAAAAAAGAGATGTCAACTGAACTGAGAAATACTGTCAAGCACGCTGCCCTGTTGTCTTATCTGCTAATGCAGCACTAATGTAGCATGGCATCATTATCATCTCCAGGCTCTGTGTCCACTGCTGCTGTGCCTGCTGCTTGTAATCTCTGGCTGCTGCAGCTATTGAACAAGAGAGTTGTTTTTTGGTTTTGTTTTTTTTTTTGCTTGTTCCCACTGTGGCTCATCATTTCTCCAATCAGCAAGATAATCTGGGAGCATCGTCTCAGGGAGAGCTGTATGGAATGTCAGACCTGCCTCAGCCCAGCTGGAAATGCAAGTGAAGCACCCAGGTAGGAAGCAAAAGTCCAGATGATGATCAGTGGCCAGGGAGAGGAAAAGGCAGTGGCAGCAAGCTCTGAACTACCAACAGTGACAGTTCAGGCTCTTTTTCTCATCTAACAATGAGTGGATTCATCAGTGACTATCAGTTCCCATTTCTGAAAAGCTCTGCTGGGCTGTTTTCATTGGCACCACAATAAAAACAGAGTCAGACCCAGCACATGGAGCATCCATCACCTGCAGCCCCTGCTCTGAGCCCCAGGGTCCATCTGGGGTTTGTTCCCAATTCTGGCATTCAAACCTGACTGGAGGTTCTTGGAAGGAAGAGGCAAACTCGTGTGCTCAGTTCTCAAATGCATGTTTCCCTATTGCAAAAAAAGGGCTTTTTCAGACAATACTACGTTCACCTGCAGCACCTTTTGGATGTGAAAAAGTGCAAAACCTGTGAATTCTCTTTCCCCGAGTTAAATTCTAAACCGTGGTAAATACAGAGGGATTAAAAGCCAAATTCATTTCATCTGTAGAACACTGGGGACAGCAAGACAAGGAATCTGTGCCCCAGCACACACACCACTTGCATTTCAGTTTTCTGAACAAATGGGGCCAAACAGAGAGCCCTGGGTGGGCAAGGAGTAGCCACCCTGCTCCCATGGGGAGTCACTATGTGCCTGCACTCTGTGGAAAGGGAACAAACTTCCAGACATTTCCCTGTTCTAAAACCTTTGCAAGAGAAAAAAAGATTTTTTTTTTTTTTAGGGGCTTCCAGATAGAGGAAGAAAAATCTGAAAAACCCAAGTATCTGAAGTGGTTAAGAGCAGGTGACTGATTTAAATACAGCACAGGCTGGTGTGGGGAGATTACATCTCCTTCACCAGCTGCAGACAATGCAGCTCACTGCCCCCTTTCCCTGCAGCTTCCTCATCACATTGGATCCTGCCTACTTCAGGCACACCTCACCACCAAATCCCACAGCCTGAGCCACCCAGATGGTTGCAGAGCTGAGAAAGAGAAACATTTCCACAAGAAAAAGGTCTCTCTGAATGGATTTTTAGAAGGATGGAGACTGAGCATTTCAGATTGCAGGGCAGCCACAACTGGTGTCAGTCGTGGTTTTGCACAGGTCAGCCCTGGTCATCACATCCTTCACAGTCCCTGGACAAAACAACTGGGCTGTAAAGCAGGGTGACTGCTTTATGGGCAGGTGGAAATGCCACCCAGAAAAGAGAAATCTTCATGGAAAGAATGTGTGAGCGAGCTCCTCCTGACAGTGAGAATAAACAGAACAGTCTGCAGATAAAATAAAGGAGCAAAGCCAAATCCTAGTTCATTAAGACAGCTCAGGAAAGAGCCTAGAACTGCAGACTGGACAATTTCTGAAGACCCACAGAAAGGCTGCAGGCAATAAAAACACATTCATTTTAGGTGGAAAAATGTTGTTCTCCAGAGTACTAAGCAGGCAAATCCAAAAGACACAGAAAATGCTGCACAGACATAAAGTAGCTTGGGAGAGGAGTAACACTGTTACATTTCCAAGTGAGGGAATGCATAGAATCAGGTTTTTGCTTCCAATATGCCCTAAAAGGTTCCTGAGTAACAACTGCAGTATAAAACTTGCTTATTCAACCTCCAGATCATTCCAATAAAGTCAGAGATTTGGGTGAGAGATTTGCAGGAGTAACCACGTTATTCCTTAATCTTTGCCATACTTAAATTGTGCCCTTTGGCTATCAACAATAATAACACCCTGATCTTTTGAGCCACAGACCTAAAAGTCCTTTTGAAAGGACAGGCACCATTCATCCTCATGTTGTATGGGCTGGGAATCTGCAGCAAAACAGAAGTTATTTGTTTTATCCTTGTGACAGCAAGTGAAAACTGGGCAGGATACCAAATAAATACAGATATAGATATAGATAGATAGATATAGATATAATAGACCTGTAGCTTAATAGGTGTAACAGTTCTTTGGTGCCTGTTGAGACAAGCCCAGTGCCAGAGTGATCTGGAGTGCATTAGTTACATCCCATGAAAGGGATGATAAAAACTAGAAATGTCCCATATAACCAGGGAAAAAACTTATTTTAAATATCCCACAGGGCTGCTCTGTCACACATTGAAAAATCTGCAGGACATAATCTTGGAAATCAGTTCTTGGTCTTCCTAAAGGGAACTTCTCATATGGGCATAGGATGCCTTTTTTTCCACCCAAACCTTTGCGTCCCGTATACCTTAATGTCACTGCATTTTTCTTTTTATATTTCCCTTCATCAAGATGCTATTCCAAAATGTTCTCCCATTTTCCTCTAGATTTAATTTTGCAGTTTGCTTCCCTGTTAAGTCTTGATTCAAGACACCTCAGCTTTCAAGAGACATCTGAGGTGAGGCTCATCAGTTTCTCTTCAGAAGGATTTTATTTTATTTTATTTTATTTTATTTTATTTTATTTTATTTTATTTTATTTTATTTTATTTTATTTTATTTTATTTTATTTTATTTTATTTTATTTGCTCTGGGGTTCAGGCTCAGCTACAGTATAACTGCAGGGGGTTCACGTTTAAATTGAGCTGCATTCCTTTGGCTGCAGGAGTGGGCCCAGGCAAAGGAAATGCACAAATCCATAAATAAGGCTTGGCACGATTTCCCTGCTCTACTTAATGCCGACATTTGCAGGCTCTGTTTTCCCAAACCTCTCCCTTCCAAATCCCTGCACCTGCTAATTTGTTGATTCTGTTTTCACTGAGTTTAGACTTATGTATTCTTAATTATGCTAATGAAGAATAAACTACTTAAAATATTAATGTTTTGCAAACCTTAAAAAGAAAACAGTTACCAAATACCTTGCCCCTGGGGTCTGTCTCAACTGTTGGATTCACAGACCAGTCCAGGGCATTGCTTTTTCTCTTGAGGAGATGTCCTGTCCTCCCTTTCTCCTTTCTCCTCCCTCTCAGGTCTCTTCTGATACAGCCTCACTTTCTGCTTTTCCGCCTGAGCTCTGTTGGGAGGAAGTTAAATAAAAATCACCCCCAAGGTGGTCATTACCTCAGGTGTATCCACCAGTTTTCTTTTCCTCTCTTGGCGTTGATCTCTCCCCTCCAAGGCTCTGTAAATGCTCCTTGCCCTGCACCTTTCCCAGCCATCCTCTCAACCAGTGTCTGCAACCTGCTGGGAGTTCCTGGCTTGGCACAGAGCTCTGTCCCCTCCTGTCCCCTGTGTGTCCCTCAGACACCTCTGTCAGGCAGGAGAGTTACAGTTCTGGCACAGGGATGAGGCAGGAGACAATGTGTGTGTGCAAGGCAGGAGCTGAGCTCTCCTCCTCGTGCACCCACAACTTCACCAAATTCTCCTTTGAACATTGCTTTGAACATTCTCTCCCTGAACATTTCTTTGCACACCTGGTTTTATCTTTTCCTTGCTTCTACCTAAACCACAGGTCAGACCATGGCAGCCACGCACCCAAATTGTGATTTACTGCACGTAAAAGGGGTGGTGAGCACTGAACCTGCAAAGAAGAAGGCTGACTAATTGCTTCATTTACCCAAATAAAGACTACCTGCAGAACCTCCCCGGCTGCTTGGGGTTTCTTCCTATCTGTGCACTCCTGATAAAAAAGCTGTGCTTTTTATGCTGCCAGTCTTTCCTGAAGGTCTGCGTGGAGCTGCTAAATCGCAGATTACACCGTGTAGGATATCAGTTCTCACCATCTCCCTGACAAGGCAGCATTGTTTCTTACAGGACAGATGGCTCACAAGATACTGATCTCTGCCAAGGGAGCAGCACTGCACTGTCTGCAAAGTGGCTCTAAAGTGACTCTGAAAGCAACTGTTTTGGCATTAAGACTGAGATTGAGGATAAACCACACCAAGGAGCAGGCCATGGAAGCAGCATCACTCTCAGCAGTATCAAGGAGCTGTTTCACCCCAGGAGAGCAGCTTTCCCCAGGGTTGTGTGCTCCCCTAGCTGCTCACAGTCTGCACGACTAGACTAGATTACAGTCATGCCATGCTTGTCACTTCCCTGGGAGTCTAGCCACACTTTGCTGGGGTTTATTTTCAGCCCTCAGCTTTGGGAGTTCAATAATTATATGAGAATGTGTTCTTCTGGGGGAAAAAAAAAAAAAAAGAAAAAAAAAGTTTCTAGCCTCTGGGGTGTGAAGTAAAGAGTGTGAGTCACAGAGTGAACTTCATTGATGCAGAAACCAGACAGAAAGTGTCCCAAATTCTCTGGGTATAAAAATCTCCTAACTTTAGGACAAAGTTTGCAGGTTTGAGATGTGGGACAGTGAGGGGAGAAATGGGCCTTGGAGCCCACGGGCTTGGCAGCACTAATCACAGAAACACAGAGTCATAGAACATCCTGAGCTGGAAGGAATCCACAAGGATCAACCAGTCCAACCCCTGGCCCTGCACAGACACCCCAAAAATCCCACCCTGTGCATCCCTGAGAGTGTTGTCCAAACACTCCTGGAGCTCTGGCAGCCTTGGGGCCATATCCATTTCCTGGGAGCTGCATCATTTAGGGATGCCAGATCTTCTCTGCAGGCCACTGCACCTCCTCTTAAGTCCTTTCCTGGCTGAAAACCCCCCCCATTGTGATCATTGCAGTGAGGGATGTGTCTGTGCTGTGTTCTGATAGCAGGTCAGAGTGACAGTGGCATTTTGTGCACTGACTCAAGCCCACACACCTTAGGGATTGCCTGCTCTGCTATTTCTAAAGCTAAAAGGGTGTTATCACTCAGCCAGCACAGTGCAGAGGCATCACTGGTGTTCTCCATGAAGGCAGTTCTGTAAGTCCATTAAATCATTCCAGCCAGATATCATCCCCCCTTTGCTCACAAGGATTCAGAGGATCCCTTTGACTCAATCCAATAAAGCAGCCACCAATTTAACACCATTTTTGGCAGAGGAGAAATGCATCTCTGTACAGGCCCACTTAACAGCCAAGGCCTCCTCTGCTGCAAGACACTTCTATTACTGCCACGCTGGGCTTCAAATCAGCTGAGAAAATATGCTGCATGCTGGAGAACTTTATTTAAGCACAGTCATCATAACTGTGGCTACAGACAGAAATGCAAAAAAAAAAAAGTGGATATCACCAGACAGGCACTATTCTCAAAGGGCCTTCCTCCTGCTAATCCCTGCCTGCTGACACATCTGGTCACGGAGCCCTGAGAAATGGGAAGCATCATCACCCCCATTTTCTAAGGAAAGCAAAGCAAGGAGACACTTCCAACTTTTGAGAGAATATCCAGGGCAGTAAAGAACCTCATTCCACTCCACACTTTAACCACTGACTGACAGCTGAACCCCTTGTGGAAGACTGCAGTGCAGAGTGAGACCTCCCTGCTGATGTTTTCCTTTAAATAAGGCACTGGAGGAGCAGATGTGCACTGATGATGCACTGCTGGTCTCTTCTGACAAGCACTGTTCTTTCAAATCCTCATTTTCTTTTGGTTTCCTCTTGCTTTTTCATCTGAAAGCTTCCATCCTCAGAGGCTCTGAAGGGTCTGAAAATTCAGGTGTCTGATGCTTAGACAGTTACAGGAGTTAGCAGACAGCCTGGAAAGGAACAAAGGGCTTACAGAGGTTTAGAACAGTCCCATCCATCTCAGTGAGGGTTTAATCCTGGGGCAGGATCACTGCTGGTGACAATTCCAATCCTTACACAGGAGAGGAGATGGGAAGTTACCAGTTTGCATTATTTTCCTTTTTAGCATCCTTATTATCGTTTTTACTTCCATGCCTGGGGGATGTTTAAAGACACCCCCACCTAAAAGGAGCTACATAAATAAAACTTGAACAAGAAGTGAGCTGTGATTCAGGTGTTCACTGAAACACAGGAAACAGGCAGAGAATTCAAGGAACTCTGCAAACTGCTGGAGGGCCCACTGCAGATGTCAGACATCACCTGGACATGGCTTCACCTGGCATGTGTTACTTTTCCAGCTTTTGCTTGCTCAGGCTGACCCCACTGCTGGACTCTGAGCCATGTCCTGCTGTGAGCACCGTGTTCAGAATGTCACCCTCCCTCCCCAGGGCTGTCTGCAGAGCAGCAGCTCTGGACACTGACTGGGGCAGGAGTGCCAGGCTGAGCTGCCCCTGCACAGGGGCATCCTCCACATTTCTGCACTCCCCCACAGGTTCCAGGAGGGCTGAGGAAAGCAGCCACAGCCACATCAGTCCAGTTCCTCACAGATCATTAGCCCCATGGCAAAACAAGCAGGATTAATGTGCAGCAAATGAGATCAGTGCCCAGCTCTGCCCTGACTTTGGGTTCTGATGCCAGTGATGTGAACACCAGGCCCTTCACAGAACAGGGTATGTTAGGGAGCACACCCCATCACACGTGGCAAAATAAACTGTGGGTGACATGCCTGAGGTGCCTGAGAGCTTCTCTGGGCTTGAAAAGTATTCAGGACTCTCACTGGGATTCTCAGCAGCAGCATTTTCTCCATCCCACAGTCCCATCCCAATGACCTGGCAAACTGGAGATTGTTCCACTGCCTTTCTGGGCAAGCAGCTTTTCCTACCTGCACTTCTGTTTGCTCCTCTCATCTGGTTTTAGGGTGTGTGGCACCACTGGTGCCTGCAAGCAAGCACAACTTGCTCTTGGCTGCTGTGACAGGAACCTGTTCTGTTCCTAGAATTCATTTTTTTTGCTTCTCCCTATTTGCAATGAATTTCACTGCACAGCTCTCCTCTTCAATGTCAGCACTCTTCTTTCCAGATACAGAAAATCAGATCAAGTGCCTGATTAAAAAGCAGATACAAAGGGCTAAACCCAGCTTGTATAACAAGCAACTGGCAGAGATATTAAATGAAGACCTGGGGATTTTTTCCCCTTACTCTTTCAATGGGCCTTGGCATAATGACCATGCACAGCTTCATCATTTCAAGCTCCATGGTTAGTTTTACACATTTCCTTGTTCATGTAATTAGCTGTTAGCATTCTTGAGCATTGTCCATTAAATTTTATTACCCACAATCTAGTTTTCACAGAAGAACAGCAAAAATTACTGCAGAAATAATATCCATGGAAGCCATGTTACATGCATCATCACAAGGGAAAACTGGGACTTTCCTCAAGTTCTGAGCTGTTCCTAGACAGACTGCACGATTGATTAAAATACTGAGTCTGATCTTGCTTCTGTCACAAATCTAAAATTAATTCTTTGACTCTTTAGGATTATCCCTGCTAGCTTAATTACATACAGGACTTAATTTGGATTCACCAAAAGTATTCAAATTTCCTCAAAACCTAATTTTTCTGGTCGTTTTCTGTAACTTTACCAAAGAAATGGGTTTGTATTTAGTAGCTAGTTACCTCTATATGCATGAAAAAAACCAAACCAAAACTAATTTTTTACTCTGATGAACTAAGGTCAAATTCTTCTCAGTGCACTGAGGTTGTATTCCCTGGGTCCTGTGTTTTGAAGTGCCATGAGGGACCTGTTTTTTTGTTTAGTGTTGCAGTACTTGCAGCCTGTCTAAATTTCCTCAGCCTCTTCAGCCTGTTTCTCTGAGATTCCCATCCTCTGCTCATTAATTACCTTTGCCAGCACAGTTCTCCAGTGGGGAGCCAGATTCAGCACCCACTTTCCTGTCCTCTCTCTTAGCTAGATCTCACTGCCAGTGACAACCTCCTTTCAATTCTATCTTAAATGCATCAGGCCAAATTTTCTGTTTGCTTCCTTCACCTGCCTTTGGCCCAGGTCTGACTCCTTCCTCCCAGAACTGCAGCTCAGCCCCACCTTTACTGATTTCTGATTAAAACACAGTGGAGTGGGTTTTCCCAGCAGCAAGCACCTCTGAGAAGCACAAACACTGCTCTCCTGGGCAGCCCCTGCAGCCAGGCTCTGCAGAACAAAGTCAAACAGCCACGTTCTCCCCAGCTTTCTCACAGGCAAGGATGGAAAACTACAGAAATCAGCCATGCCCTGATTTTGGGTAGTGCTAAGTCAGCTGTTCACCTCTCTGCCTCTATCTGTGTGAGCACAAGTATTTTTTTTCTCCCCACAGTGAGCCAGGGATGCTGCTGCTGCTGCTGCTGCCACTGCTCATCCCACAGGGCAAGGAACTCATCTTTTGTCAGCCCCTCTCCTTACAAGAGGGGGTGTTCCAGCTGGAGAGGGAATTGGTGCAGCTCTTAAATGTCTCAGTTCAATCCTTGTGCACTGAGGAATTTCTCCTAAAAGACATACTCAAGAGTCTCCTGCAATTAACTCTTTCCATGTCAGCCTAGAAAGGATCCCCTATGGATAAAGCCAAACATTTTGTGTTTGTCAGTGAATTGCTACTTGAACTCACCAATTTGCTTTTTCCCCCCACTGGTTTCCCCTGGATTTCCATGATGAAGAGGAGGAGGGCTGGAAGCCACAAGGGCTCTACCCATATGATCATGGTGACTACAGCTCTTCCCTCTGTTCTGCTTTTGCTCCAAGCTCTACCTTAAAATAATTAAAGGTGCTGCTTGCTGCTGACCCTGGGAGCTGCTGTGCATCCCACCCTGCACCAGTCACTGCTACATTTGTCCCCCCAATCCTGCTTGTCTTCAGCTCCTGCTGGGAGGATGGCACTGCAGTCCTTGTCCCAGCCCCAAGGCCAGGCCTTGAGGCTCCAAGAGCCATTTATTCACACTGTGAAATCTGGAGGGATTCCAACTTGCAGATGCTTCCCTACCTCAAGTCTTTATTTTTCTTCCTGGTGCTCTGGATTTTATTTCATCCCCATGGTGTCTCTGAACAGTCCACCCTCGCTCAGTCATGGATGATTTATTTTCCTGAGCAAAATCAAAATATTTTGCTAAGGGTATATTCTGCGCCTCAAAACTGGTTTTGGTGAGATTTTTTTTTTTTAATATGAGGATCATTAGCCAGTTCCCCTTTATTTGTACTTTGAGTTTTCTGTGGTGCTTTTAATGACAGCAAGCACTCAAACTCACTCTGAATGTGCTGGATCAGGGGAAGCAAACAGTGTCCCACTTGTGAGATGCCCTCTGAAGCCAAAAAAACCTGCTCAGCAAATCATCCTGCCAGTCCCAAACCCCTGCTGACTTAGCCAAGAAACCATGGATCACCTTCCAGGGGAGCTACAGGAGTGAGGGGCCTGGGTGAAAGAAGCTGGACTCCTCCAAGAATTCCCCTGTATTTCAGGAGAGCTCCTGAGGCCTTAACAGGACAGTCTGGACTGTCACACTGTGACTGACAACAAATGTCACTTGGCTGACATTGCAGGTGGGAAAAACAATCAAATTCTATCCGTATGTTTCCCAAATTTCTTTCTGGACTTCACCTTTCTATGCAAGAAAATGAGGGGCAGGGACAGCTCTGGGGATGCTGCACTTGTGCCAAAGATGCCACAGCCTGATCTACTCACAAGCACACACCAACACTGCACCAGGTAATGCCACAGGAGTGAGGGCAAAACTGCCAAGAAGTGCTCAGCATAACTCTAGAACATCCTCCTTAAAGCCTGGAAAAGGTGACACCATTTAAACAGACACACAGACACACACCCCACCCCTCCCAGGGGAAAAAAAATCCAGATTGTCCACTCTGGTTTGTGCAGTGTTAGACACAGCACTGAGCATGGAGCAGCTCCCAGAGCTGTCCCTGTCCCTGGGGCTGGCTCAGAGCAGCAGTGACATCTCTGTTGCAGTGCAGCAGCAGGTTTGCACTTGCATAAGCTGATAAATGCCAACTCAAGGTGACTCCACTCCATGGGCTGCATTAGCATTGGGCTGCAAATCCTGAAAGCAAAGCCTCAGCCAGCAACACCAGCAACTGCAGCCCTGCAACCAAAAAAGTCACAGGGAAAACCCTCCCTCCTCACATATGGGATGCAGGACAACACCTCAGGGAGTGTTTGCAGCCTGCTGGGCTCAGGGCAGAGGCACTGAGCCCACCCAAGGAAGGAGGGATGAATATTGCCTGTTAGAGACACCTCCTACACGATATTATTACTTTCCATTAAACTGAAAAAAAATACCCATGTTCTGGAAACACTGTCTCATTGTAACACCTGCATGATTGGATGAATAAATCTGTTTTAATTAACTGCCTTTTTTATAGTAGGCTGTAACAAAATATTGTGAGAAAGCGAGAGGCTTATAGTTGGCTTTGAGATTTCAAATAACCCTCTCCTAATTAAATCTGTATATATTTATATGTCATCCTGGAGCACAAAAGCACTTAGACCAATCCATTTGTTTAACTTCCTTTCCTGTTTTCTTTCCTAGTGTTAGTTATTAATTTACTATGCTCTTCCTTCACTTTGCTTCAGCTAAAGCAGAGCCAAATTGTTTCAAATGCATTTTGTGCACTCTGAATTTCACTCTGCTCATGCAGATCCACTTGTCTTGCAGACTCCTGTAACATAACTCCTAATTGCAAAAACTGACAAGAGAAGTCACTATCCTGGACTCCTTCCTGCTTTGTTGCACTTGTGATGCCATTGACTAGACTCTCCAGGCTAAAACTCTCCTCCAGCTCAGCAGGGAAGGTGTTGCAGAGCTTTGGGAGCACATCAAAGCACCTCTGAGCACTGCTGCCCGTTTCATGTCCCACCAGTGTGGGTCTGTCACATGCTGCCACTGAACTGGTTCACTTCTCAGCCCCAGAGCCTGCTGAGATTTAAGTCTATTGTCACTCACACTTTTGTGCTCTATCCCCCCTCCTCAGCACCCCAAAAAAGAGGAGAAGAGAACAATGAGGAGTATGTCTCTACCCATGTGCTGTGCTGGGCTTGGGTGTGGGCTGCCTTAGGAGGAGCTTCAGAACCCAGTAAAGCACAAATATGGACCAAAACAGGACCATCTCCTGGTGCCTTACACATCTCTGGGCAGAAATAGGGTGTGGGGCAGCAGGAAACACTGGGGGGGCTCTGCAAAGGCTGTTTTGACATTACCCTGGAGGGTGAAGATGCTGGGGGGATGCTTCACCCTGAATTTTGGTGCTATCACATAGCATGCCCCAAGAAAGAATGAAAACAAACTCTTCACAGGACAGTGAGAACATCTGAAATAAAACATTGTTCTTCATGCCCAGATCTAAATCATGCTAAAGTCAGGGGGAATTTTTTCATTTTTTCCCCCATGGAAGGGGAAGATGCTCAGGTCGTGGACCGTTCCTGGGCTGTAACAAACACAAACAGGATTCACTCTTGCCACAACCACACACTGCTGGGTTTTCATATTTCCTTTGAACTAAAGCTGTGCTTTTCTGCCCCATAAGGTCTCCCCAGCTGCCCAGACATGAAAGGCACTGTCAGCAGTGCTCCAAACACATCCTGGCTGGTCTGATGCCAGCAGATGACTGGGTTTCCACCAGGAACAGCCCATTCCTTTGTAGCATCCATCAGCTCTCAGGGATTCAAGCACTCATCCAAAGTGCAGTCGTGCTCCAAACAGCTACAAAAAGAGAAATGCTCCAACCAAAAAACCTGATATTCAAACACTCCTCATGTCTCCAGCACCTCCACTGCACTGAGGAGATCCATCTGGGACAGGAAAATCCTGCAGTCTGAGGAGGCTGTTTCCAGAGTTCATTTTTCAGGTGCAGGACGTTCTCTTTAGCAGCAGCTCTTGATAATGATAATTGATCCACATGGATTAAAAAAGAGTGTTGGATGAAAAACATTAGATTGGAACCAGAGGGTTCCAAACCAAGATAAAAAAAGAATTTAAATGAGGCATGAGCAGGTCTACTTGTGTGTTAATTTGGAAACAAACCAGTGCTTTTGAGCAGCATCAGTTTTCCATGATACTTATAAATTATCTTCCCTATAAAAGACTTCGCTTCCACTGAAAAACTGCCCATACTCTTCACTTTTCATTTCTGAAGTCTCAATCCTTTATGACTTGATTCCCCATTTAGTACTCACAAAGGAATATTCGGTGTGCTGAGATTTTAAAAGATGAATAGAACGGGAATCCATCCATCACACAGTCCACACAGCAGGACGGTGCCCCTCATGTATCCACATTTTTAGTAGCACACTGCTCGTTTGCTTCTGAGCTAATAAACTGAACTCAGTGACAGCTTTGTGTGGCACAGCCTCAAGGAAGGAAGAAACCTGGCTTGGACTTCTCAATCTTGCCTGATCAGGGGTGTGCTGCTGTGCTTCTCTTTCCTTGCCTGTAAAATGGGTGGAAATGCTGCTAATCTATCCTAACTCCACGCTAAGAGGCTCAATCCATAAAGCTGATTTAAGCTGCAATATGGGCACAGTAATAATGCCATTAACATACTTCAGATTTCCCGGAAGTGAACAAGAACTGAAAGCCTAATTTGATTTTTTTTTTCAAGCATTTTCTTCATAATGCTTCAATATTTAAGCACAGGAACACGCTCTGGACCAGGACTCAGTGCTGTGTGGATGCTCTCCCTGCATGTCCCAGGTATTTCCCACTCAAGCCTGGTGATCCCTTGGAAAGGGAGGAAAAGCCACCCTGAATGTGTAACAGCTCTCACCTCGCCAGTATGACCAGAGGACATTTGAAAAGGCTCTCAGGCTCAAGCATCAGTGTCTGGATCAAGCAGAACCTCATCCTGTGGCAGCCCAAAATCTCCTACAGGCATCACGGAAAATGAGAGACCAATCTACGAGCAGGCAAAAGCATGTCTGGCCAAACATCCAGGAACAGCAGAGCCATTTGTAGAACCTGGATCAGGGTCTGGGATGGCCACTGGCAAGGAAAAAACCCCGTTTAACAATGTTGGTGCTGTGAATAATCCGACAGCAGAGACTGGACAAGTGTTTGTGGTCATATCCTGGTTTAAATGTTGGAACAATCAGGCACAGGATCCTCTCACAGCCTCAGTGCTCCAAGTTTGGCAGATAAAGGACTTCAGCCAAGCAGAATCACCAGATTAAAGGACTCTGAGAGGGGCTCTGCAGCAGGACTGCAGGAATCACACCTCTGTGAGTCTGAGCACCTCCTTAGTTTCCTCCAGCTCAGCTTTCAACTTTCATGTTGAAGAACTCCACACAACACAACTCAGCCTGTCACAGCAAAAAACAACATACAGCTTTCACCTCCATCTGTAACTCCCTGCTTCTGAGGGCTGAGCCTCAACTCCTGCCCAAACTTCTTGGCTGAGTCAGCCCCCATTCTGGGAGGGACAGAAGGAAGAGGTCACTGGCACAAATCAGCTGTCCCTGCTCCACACACACACCTCTGGTCATTGAGGGGAAGCTCTGAATGCAGAAGCAGCAAAAAAAAACCAGCTCTGATGCTAAAAAAGCAAACCCACAGAACAGTCCTGAGCTGGCCTGCTCTGCACAGGTCACTGACACAGGAGGGGAAGCCTTGTTTCCAGCTGGTTTTTGCAGGAGAGAAAGATTAATCCCAAAATATATGGGAATGTCATGGCAGCAACATCTCTCTTTCATTACACCCCAAATGCTTCACCCTGAATTTTGGTGCTATCACATAGCATGCCCTAAGAAAGAACAAAAATAAACTCTTCAGAGGACAGTGAGAGCATCTGAAATAAAACATTGTTCTCCATGCCCAGATCTAAATCTTGCTAAAGTCAGGGGGAATTTTTTCATTTCCCCCTGCTGCTCCTGTGCTCACAGAAGGGCCTTTCAGTTTTCACCAACAATTCAGCCCATAGCCAGCCCCAGGACCGGTGAGAGAGAAGAGGCTGACTAGAGCCACAGTTCCCTTCACCCTGGCAAGAACTGGAAATTCTGAGAATTCAACTCAGCCTTGGACTGGAAATGTCCCCGAGCAGGGACCAGGCAGAGCTAAGAACTCTGACAAATATGATCTTTATTCCCTACAGGAAGACCAGTGCTGGTGGCCTGAATCCCAGCCTTTCCTTGTCTTTCCCCAGCTCTCTGCTGAGAGATTTAACTACCAGGCTCTAGGATTCTCTAGCTGCTCCTCTTTGCCTAAATAATTAAAAACTTTGGGAGCTTGCTGACTGCTATGCTTGAAGACTGGAGTAACATACCAGGAATCTGTAAGATTTTTGTAGGATGAAACCACCTATTTTTTGTTCCATTCATGAGTACATCCCAATCTTTGGCAAAATCAAAAGACAACCCAGAAAGATCCTGCTCATTTTTGCGTTCCCTGACCCACTCCATAGGTGTATGGCCAGTGCAGATGAACTATTTTTGACTGGAGATGGTCCAGAAATCCTTGAATGTAAAACCACTTCTAAAACACCTCTTCCTTTCATCTACTGCAGCATCCTGCATTTCTTTTCAGCCCAGCCCCTCTTCATCCTTTCTTCTCCCAAACTATTTCAGTCAGCCAGGGGTTCATGTGGCTCCTGTGGACAGCA
This sequence comes from Trochalopteron elliotii, assembly GCA_024734555.1. Lineage (NCBI taxonomy): Eukaryota > Metazoa > Chordata > Aves > Passeriformes > Leiothrichidae > Trochalopteron > Trochalopteron elliotii. Next base: position 638,682 of record JANPWX010000544.1, read on the forward strand.
ATGGGTTTATTTTTGGGAGGGGTGCCCACCCCTCTCCATTCCACTTTGTGCCAGTAGCTGAAGTGATGGCTTGTTGACTGCTGATATTCCTACTCCTGTCTTTGACAGGCAAGGCTCCCACTCACCAGCTGCTCAGGCTGTTTGATTAGGTTACAGACAGGGAGCAGGGAAAGCTGCAGGAGATAATGTGGAAGTGGAGAAGCTCCGGGTGTGCGCAGGCGCGGCTGTGCAGGACCACAACAAACCTCTCCCAGCCCCAGGCTGAGCCCAGCTCTGAGCTCCTGGGCAGCCTGAGGGTGGGGGAGAAGGCAGGAGAGCTGGGAGGGTACCACTCCAAACCTGGCACCAGCTCAAGATCCACAGAAACCCATAGACAAGTGTCAGAACATTTGCCCTAACACCCCATAAACACAGAGCTCCAGGTTTAAACAAAGATGTGCATTTTAAGGCAGAAGTTTAGACTTGGTTTAGACCTTAAATCTGGGAAGCCTGGAGCCCTTTTCCCAGCTACAGAGCATCTCCCTGCCCTGGTCTGGGTTCAGCTTGTGCCCCTTAAATCCATGGCACAGGGGAGGGACTCGGGGTCTGTCTGGGACAGGGATGTGGCACCTCTCTCCTCTTGTGCATCCAGGCTGGCCATGGGGGATCAGCCAGGGCCTCAGAGGAGCTGCTCTCCCTGCTGAGGAAGCAGGAGGCTGCTGGAGCACAGGGCTGTGTCTGGGCAGCCCAGTTCCCTTCAGCAGCCCCTGGCCCCAGTCAGCTCCAGTATGGCCCTCAGGGACTCTCCCAAGAGGAAAGTTAGTTTTTGTCTTCTTGCTGAAGAAATTAGATATTGCAGCAGAAACAAACTTTTAAGATTCTTCAGAGGCTCAGTCTGCTCTTCCCCAGATGAGGATCCCCTGATGGTATTACACAGGACAGAAAGAGCTGGGAAAAGGATCTTCACTATAGCCCCTGCAGGGACTTTGCATCTTTTTGTTCAAACATTCTCTGTGCTCTCCTGCCCTCTTCCATAGATCACATCTTACTTCCTTTGTCCACATAACCTCTTCTTTTTAGTTAGAAAATCCCTCTCTTGCAGCAGATGCTTCTCTTTGAATCAGCTTTCCCAGCAGCTCCTCAGGGAACAGCCCCCTGGCCATTCAGGCACTGACCACGTCCTTGCTTCCAGCTCAACCTCACAGGAGAAATGGGCCACAAGGCACTGACATCCTAGCATTCCTTATTCCTCTTGTTGCTATTATGAACAATTTTAGGGCATTAGGACAATTTTATAAACCTGGAGGTCTTTCCACTTGGAAAGTTTCAAATACCCAAATACACATAATACAGAGATTTCCATTAACTGCAGCTCCAGGCTAAGTGAGAGATCAGCACCTCCATTTCGTAATGCAGCACAAACCAGAATGAACAGGACACAAAGACTGAATGAGAGAGAGGAATTATTTCATCTTGTTGTCCCAGCCAGAGCCCTGAGCCCCAAATGGCTTCATCCTCTCACTGCTTTTGTCAGTAAGGCTTCACACAATGAAATTCTTGCAGCTTCCTATGTTAATCCATTAATACCTGTGAGAGCAGGCTGAAATCTCTATCCTGGTTATCATTCTGGAGCCAAAATGCCCAGTAAACACTATTCCATAAGCTCTATCCTTCCCTCTCTGTTTTACTGGGCAGAAAGTGAACTGCTGTTTTAGCAAGCTGTGCATGCCAGAGCTGGGAGAACACAGGAATGGATTCAATCCATGCTCCTTCCACCCCAGGATGCCATCTCTGGTGATGGGCAGCACTCTGGGTGCCTTTCTGCACCCTCCCTGCATCTGGCAACTCCAGGGAGCCAGAGGTTACACCCAGACCTTCATCTTTCCTGTCCTCTCTCTGTGCCTTGTGAACTCGCCTCGTGTTTTTCAACCTGCTTATGCTTTTGCCCTCCACAGTATCCTGTGGTAATGAGCATTACAATTTAATTAGCAGACATGATAGGGAACCTATCTGACTCTATTCAGGTGCTTAAGCCAGTCTTGCCCAAACAGTGAATCAGATTGCTCTCTAAGGATGAAAAAAGGGATGCAGGACACGTGAGAGGGTCCAGGAAATTGCTTCAGTTCTCACTGGAACATGTTCACTGCACGTGAAGAGGGAGAGAGAGGGAGAGAAGGGAGAAGGGAATAAGGACAAAGCAGCTTCCTGGCTTGAATCCAGAGACTGAGCTGAGAATAAATAATAATACGAGTCTAACGAGCTAACACCCATCATTCCCATGAGCAGAGACCATCCTGCTGCTTAAGTCAAGTCTCCTGTCACGGTGACCAACACCACATAAAACCTGATGTGCCCTAAGTAAAATAAAAAATGGAGAAAATGAGGGCCCAAGTCTACTTGGTACTCATATGCAGGGAGAAATAGTCCTGGTGTCTCCAGTTCCTCCCTTCCCAGCCATCACCTCCCAGAAAACACTGCAGGGATGCCATACCTACAGCCACACTCCACTTAGGGACTACTCACTGCTTTCCAAGGCAAGAAACCTCGGGAAGAGCACAACTTTTGTGCTGAAGAACTCCACACAACAACACAGCAGCCTCTTTACCATGATGATAACAGCCAGAACACAAGGCAGGTTATCCAGCAGGGAGGCAGAGCTGCAGGGAACTGATCCTCATGCAGCAGCAGGAGGGGACCAGCCCCAGCTCTCCTCGTTTCAACTCTGGATGCTAGCACAATTCTTGCTTCCCCAAGAGGGAACTTAACCTAACTTACCCTGAAAACACACTGAAGCGGAATGGCTCAGAGAGCTGAGAGGAACAACAGCCCTGCCCCAGCTCTGCAGCCACTGCAGCTCCCTCACACAGGGACAGCTCCATCCTCCCCTGAGCTCTGACTGCACTGGGCCTGGGCATCCAAGAGGAGTTTGCTGGCAAGGTGCTCTGTCGCAGTGATTTGTGCTTACTGGCCGTCTCCCTTGGCAGGAAGATCAACTGAGAGCAGCCTTTGCCTTGCCCTGATTTAGTGCTGGTCTAGCTAAGAAACCCATAGCTGTTTAAAAGCCACTGACCTGCTCTGGTACTTCTTGATCTGAACCACACACTGGGTCTGGACCCTTCTGCAGTTATCCGTACCAACTCCACATTGCTCACCAGGATTTCACCTTCAGAAACTTTCAGGAATCATTTGCTAGCTCGTGCTATTTTTTTCCCCCCCGAATTGGACATTGTAGAGACTAACATCCATCCCTGGCAGCACTCTGTCTCTCTGGGACATCACCCTGTCCCTCTGGGACACTTTCAGCTCTCACTCTCTGAAATGTGCCAAATGCAGGTGCTGATATGAACCTGCCCCCATTTGTACCAGGCTGTCAGAACTCTGTTTGTGTGCAATACCTGCATTTAGGCTCTCACTCCATACAGGTGCCTCTCATTTCCAGACATAAAAGACTCTGGCAAATCCTGACCTCAGTTTTTGATGGCTGCACCCGCTGCTGAACTTGGTGATCCTTGCTAAACATGACTTTATGAATGTCTCATCCTGCAGGTTGGCTTTTTTCTGCTCTTCTCATGTTTTCCTTTCTCCGTCTCTAGCCAGAAATGATTTACATGTTTGTTTACTCTGAGCTACACTCATCTGAGTCATTCAGCAACCCTCTACCCACAATCACATTACAGCAAATTTGGAACTGGAGTCTCAGGGAGTGAATATTATGCTGTTGTCAAGATGAGAGTGGGGGGCCATATTCTGCCACTGGGTTTCAGGAAAAGCTGACTTTTGCAAGCATGTCAAAATCCAACAGCCTCATAATCCCCTGTGCTCTGCATTTCTTCGTAAAGAAGGAGAAAATCCAGGCAAATAAATTACTCTATATTTACACCAGTTACAGTGTAACAATTAGTAGGATTTGGCTCATTTCGTACAAATTATACTACTGTACTAGTAGGAATAATCTATTCTGTTTCAAACTAATTTTAGCCACCCTTGACTGCTCTTCCATCTGTTGCAGAAAAAAAAATTATTTGCACATAGCTATTGTGAATTTTCTTCTCCAAGGTATGTTTTCAAGAACTACATCTCTCAAAAAACAACGTAATCATATTCTTAGCAAGACTCATAGCTCAGCTGACAGTACCTTGTCTATTAACTCCACAACATGAAAAGACCTCAAAATTGACATTCTAAAGATTTTTTTAAGGCTGCCTGAAATAAATCTTTACAGAAAGCAAGCTGATCAAAGAATTTCTGAGCTTTGCATTACCTTTAATGCAATTCTAGAAGCTATTCAGAGATTCTACCAAAGCAGAAAGAGGTTATGAAAAGTAACAACACCTTTTAAAAAACATATTACAAAACCAATGAGATTTCAATACACTACAGTGAAAGCGATGCACATTAAAATAGAAATCATTCTCTCAGAAGCCCAGTAATAAAAATAAGGAATTCTGTTAATGTTCTATGCACTTGCAAGGTATATTAAGACTGATCAGAGGTTAGTCTCAAGCTCAAGTCCTTTTCCACCAAGTTTCTCTTCACTGTTTACAAGAAAAAAAAACAAAACTAAACCAAACCCAGCACCTTGACCTTCTTCTTCACTTTTAATTCTAGAAATGTGCTCTGTAGCAGTATCTGAGGTACAGTTCTTGCCTAGGAAGACTTGCACCTAGCTGACAGTGTATTGATCTCTGCTATTCCTGAGAATAAAAGTACAACCAGATGGAACAGCAAAGCCCCACCACAGAGAGCAGGGGGCTCACAGAGGGCCAGGGGGTGTCCTGGTCAGGGGAAGAACTTTCGTGTCCTCATCCACTGAAGGGTGTGGGGCTGAAGCATTTCTTCAGCTGATAATTACTGCCGAGTTCCCAGCAGGGAAACTGGGAGTGAATACTCATGGCCCGAACAGGAGTGACACATCTGATAACACCCAAGTGGGGGGTGCTTTTCTGCCTTTTCTCCAGAAACAACACTAGACTTCTTTACGAGGGAGTATTAGTCAAAATCCCAGCTCCTTTAGTCTCCTTTGGAGCTCCCTGAACAGAAAATTTGGCTATTAGGCATTAGGCTACAAGTTCCAATCAACTGCCTAAAGATACCTCTTTAACTTCTGAAAAGCATTTTTAAAGCAGCAATAGGGTAATTTGCATTTACACAGTACCTGCCTGGCTGAAAAGTGTTCTCAAGGGCTTCTGAGCAGCTTCACGGAGCCCCGGGAATCAGTGACACAGGATATGCCATGATTAAGGAGAAGGCAATCAGCACCGAAGAGGACTGAGAGCCTTGCCCAGGAGCAGGCAGGATGTCCTCTGAACAAGAAAAACCCTGCTCAGCTCTCCCGCGGGGACAGGCACACACACAGAGGCGCCGTGACCACAAAGACAATCCCTCTTCCCAAAAATCTTTCCTCCCAGCTTTGATCCCGGTGGGTCCCTTCATGCTCGGGGTATTCTGTGCTCCTTGATCACCTCTCCCATTCCGCACAAGGCACTGCATTACATAAGCTCGTTTGCACGGAGCTGCACCGGGCACAAAACTTGGGGTTTACATCTGACCGGCAGAAAGATCAAACATTTTTTTTTTTTTACAATACGGTGGAAAAGTTAAGAAGAAGTGCTCAGACAGACTGAGAATTCAAAGTGATGCTGCTCGAGAATGCAAGACTTGGTATGTGACTGTTCAACCATGTTACCTTAGAGCATGGAGAATTTAATGGGAGACTCGCACATTACCATATTCATAACCATGACTAACAAATCTGTTGTCAATGCCACCAAAAATATCACACAAGCAGAATGTTTTTATACCAAAGAGACCACTGAAGTCACGGCTCCATAGTAAACAAATGAACTTATGAAGAGTCTTGAAAATCAGCCCTTTCTTCTTCTTCTTCTTTTTTTTTTTTTTTCTCCCTGCGGAATTTGATACACTATAAACTGCGAGATGCCTGGTAGTTCAAAGAGGGGTTGATAAAAAAGGCATTTTTCTCCTGCGAGCATCACAGCAGAGAACACCCCTCCGGTATCACTGTCACCTTTCCCATGCTGAGGGCACGTGGGTCACCCAGACGACTCCCAGCTAGGTCAAGGGCTGCCCGAATGGGCAACAGTTTAAACCAGCATTTAACCCGCTCCGCGAGGGTGCAGGTGCTCGGTGCTGTCATTTAGGGCAAGGGCAGCCAAAATCCAGCACCGTCCCTCAGGATGTGAGTCCCGGTGCTGCCGGCAACTCCCGTGGGGGAGCGAGGCCACGCATCCCCTCCAGTCCCGCATCCCGTCCAGTCCTGCATCCCTCCCGGCCGGCTCCGCATCCATCCCGGTCCCTCATCCTTCCCGGTCCCTCATTCCTCCCGGTCCCGCATCCCGCCCGATCCCTCATCCCTCCCGGTCCCGCATCCCGCCCGGTCCCTCATCCCTCCCGGCCGGCTTCGCATCCCTCCCTGTCCCTCATCCCTCTCGGTCCCGCATCCCGCCCGGCCCCGCCGCCGGCAACTTCAGCGGGAGCAGCGCTCCACGCCGGGGCAGGCGGGTGTCGGTGGCTCCGGGGGATGCGGGCACGGAGCGGCCCCGACCACCCGCTCCTGGCGCCCCAGGGCTCGGGGCTCTACACTTTGTCCAGCG